>JASAND010026856.1:0-26838 GCA_030248195.1 Trissonchulus latispiculum
TCAATCAATCAGCTTGCCCCTCCCCCAAGTTCCAACCAAAATTTCCGGTGAAACTGCTCCCTTGCCAAAATTTCTGGTAAAACGATGTCTGTGCCCATCCATCACTTGTTATAACCTTCCTAATTCACTACAAGTTTGTTTTTAGATATATATTTCTGGTAAATGATATGTACATATAGTCAAGCGGGGAAAAAAAAACCCATTTTAATATGCGGGAAAAAAAAAACCCACCTCCAGTGTGGGCTTACCGGTATGAGCTATATAGGATTTTAATAGCCTATCTTGAAGAGCGTCAAAAATAACCCTAGAGGCTGCATTATTGTTGTTCCCACTGCTTCCCTGCAAATTTTTTGGGACTTTGAAATTTTCGAAAATTTTGGTCCGTCCAAGTGCCGAAATTTGGCAAACTTTGGCTGGCCACCCTGAACTACTGGAAAGACCTAGACCAAAGCGGATAGTATGTATGTGTAGGGCATCTGTTGGGCTTCATGATGATATATGCCACACTGCTCTAACCCCTCCGGTGCGACCTGGGGGTGACCTAGAGTTGGCGGGAAAAAAAAACCCATCGGCGGGGAAAAAAAAACCCACTTTTAAAAATTGAATATTTTTCTAACCGTTAGCAGGAAAGGTCAAACTAATACATACATTTGTTTAATAGAGCCTATAGATTAAGTTGGTATCGGTTTTACCCGGGTTCGTTCTGTTATGGGTGGTCCAGGGGGTCTAAATCGGACATGGTGCCATTTCAAGCCAAAATTTCAATTTTGGCCAAAAATGCTTATTTTTGCCTTAAAATGGGTCTAGTTTGGCTCTAAATACAGGAAAAACACGTTTTCTACACGATAGGATGCTTAAACTGCCAAAAATAAACACTTTTAAAAAATTTCCAAAATTTACCTATGTTTACGTGTTAAACATACAAAATTTTCAAAATTCAATTTTTTCTGAAATTTTTCAAAAATGTTGGTATTTTTCGATGTAGACCTACTAAAAACAACCCGCTCTTTCGAATGGCACCGTCAAAATTGTTCTGGCACGCTTCCAGCAAAAAATCCGGGTGGGTTTTTTTTCCCCGCCGATGGGTTTTTTTTTCCCGCATTGGGTTTTTTTTCCCGGCACGGAAAACTTTAATTTCTCCATAACGGCAGGGTCTAGAGAGACAAACTATACCTCATTCGAAAGCTTAGGGCAAACCCCGATTAAATATAGTATCAAAGTCGTGCTAACCCAAACCAGTCGAAAGTTCTGGTCCAAGAAAAAAAAGTGGGTTTTTTTCCCGCTTGACTATATAATTTAATAGTTTCTTGCTTTAAACCTATCCGCAAATATTCTGCTACCTGCCTTTGTTTGCCGGATTCAGCTTCCCTTCGTACGGAGTATAAGCAGTGTAACTTCCTATCAACTGACTAGCGTATACGTATATACGTAAAACAATGGTACGTTGAGTTTTTTGTTCAATTTTTAAGGGTAGCACATGCATAGCAATCATAGTTTCCCCAGGGGACGGGGTTGGGGGGAGACCCCCCCAAATTTTGCGACCAACTTTACCCCCCCCCAGATTTTTTGACTCCCTCCCCCACTTTTGGTTACCCACCACCCGAACCGAACCCCCACCCAGTACTTTTTGGGGCCATTTTCATGGTCATTTTTTGAAAATTTTTTCTCAAATTTTGGCTTAAAATCGGGTTAAAACGGTGTAAAAACGCCTAAAACGATAAAAACAAGCCTTGTTTTGACAAAAAAGCGTTAAAATATAGAAAATTTTGCGTTTTTAGGCCATTTTTTGAATTTTCTGAAGTCCGAATTTGGGGGGGGGGTGGGTTCGGGGGGGGGGTACTCCCCATCACATTTCGGGGTTCGACCGAAGGGTCGCAACAAGGATAAAAATCTGTTTTTTGTTGAAAACTTACAGGTTTCAGCCGCGATTGAAAATCGCCTAAATCCACGATAGTTTTAAATCCAAACTTTAGCATGTTTAAGCCGATAAGCCGCAGAAACTGTCACTGTGCGGTCCATTTGACCGGCTGGCTGGCAGACATGGCCGGTGCACAACTAAGACGTTTGCAATCATTAAACCGTTTAGCATCAAAAACTATATACTATATCAGAACAAAAATGAAGTCAAAGCAGAATTGACATTATATATAATGTTGACCAATGATTGAAGCGCCACTGATCCGATACTTCCTGTAAAAACACATCCAGGAACAAATAATTTTAAAAGAAATGCTAGAAAGATTACATAAGCAGAGCGTGGCTGGCTAAGCCTTTAAAAACAATAGTAAAACAACTGCTCACAATATCTCAATATAAACGTTGGAATTTTAAGCTTTAAACGGCTTTACGTAAACTTTAAAAGACTGGCATGGATGCCAAAAATCTATACGAGCCACGAGGTAACTAACACTTCATAATTTATGAAAGAAAACAAAAGTAAAATGGGACAAATTTGTTGCCGAAAAAGTTAATTCATTTTAGAAATACTGCCATGCCAAACCAACGTTTGTTTAGCGATAAATATGTAAGAACGTCAGAACAAAAATGTTCAGAGTCACCCAAGGTCAGCCGTTAGATGATTGCAGAAATCCTAAATACTGAAGTCTAGGGTTGTGCGTTGGTCGGGTTGGCCAATGGCTAATCTCAGTCAGTTGGTTGGACGGAAATTGGCGAAGCAACGCTTTCGTTGAGCATTTCACGATATATACATGAATATTCTATAATTTTTACTACTTTATCTAGTCAGTTTCCAAGCATAAACGGATGCTACAAGCTAGAGATGAGATCAGGGCCGACATTTCCGGCCCGGCCCGGCGCGGCCCTACTCAAATTTTAGGTCTGCCCTGTGTCAAACATTTCAGGCCCTGGCCCGGCCCGGCCCTGAGTGCCGTTTAGGTCTGCGAGGCCGCCTGGCCCGGCCCTGAAAAACTCAAATTTTTAAAAATTTCTTCTATCAAGTTTTGAAACACTTATAATCTTGTGTTCTGCTCTGCCGCACTATCATATTCTCGAGATCCATAGTTCATGTTCTCTCTAAACTGCGCAAGCATAACGAATATTTCAGCATCCTACCCTACTAAGTAAATTATATAATAGGAAGACTATAATTGGGATCCAACGCTTGCAAGGAGTAGTCGCCTTTTGCTCAACTAAATTTTCGAATTTTGCTTATCTGATAATTTGGAACTGATTTTCTGGCATTTCTTGCATTTCACTTTCCAACAAATCTAGTGAAGTCCTTTTCTAAGCCGCCTCTTCTGCGTTTCGCGAATTCTCACCCGGCAAATAATTGTCACTCATGTTACAAACCTAAATCAATCCAGTCCCTATGTTACGCTGACGGAATCTCCATCTCAGGATACGGAAAGATGGGAAATGTCCCAAAGTTTTGAGTTGCATCTGCCTGACCAGTTTGCTCAACATACATATTTAAAATGGAACTTGTTGGCGGTACCGTGGCATCGATAAAGAATTTGTGATGTGCCAATCAGAATTGGTAATCGACTATTTCGAGCGCACCGACTTGTTCTCATGTGACACTCGCAACTGTTTCGAGCAAAACTTGGATTCAGGAAGCTTGAAGACGTCAAGTGTGAAGATCAGTTCGACCCACCCAAAGTTCCACCCGACACCTTTGCTGAAATCTTAAACGAACGCTATGATTCATCGGCTGGATGATGAAGTGGTGCGTCCCCTCCTGCGCCAGGGGTTATCAGGCGCAGACAAAGTAACCAGTGGGGATATGGAGGATGTCCTTACTCGCCAGCCGTGTAACCATCTATGGAACAGCTAAGTCTCTTTTCTCTAAACTCATTTACTAACCTTGAGGATAGTAATAAACATGGGGGGTAGGAAAGGTCCCACCGTGTTTATTGCTACTACTCTTAACTTAGTTAGTTAAATAGGCAATTTACATAATAAGTTATTAATTATCAACAGTTAAGTTGTGTTTAAGTAGTTTAAGTATAAGCATAAACAAACTTGGAAACTGTACTTGGTTAGGAAACAAAATAGGTATGGGGGGTGAAAAAGGTCCCCCTGTGCTTATTTGTTTTCTAATTTCAAGCGATTAACTCATACGTTATGGTCAAATACTTTGTGTAATATTATATTGCTACGCATACACCTAGGCCGCCCAGAGGTGAGAAGGTAGCCTCTGCACTTGCCGGCCGCAAACACGTAATTTGGAATCCGACGGATTCAACAAACCTTTACGAACAATACCATGTGTCAAACTTGTCTGTTGCCAGCTGGCAACAATCAAATTATTTGTATTATATAGGTCTGATACGATAGTATCAGAATCCCCCCTTAATTGTGTCAGTTTTATCCGAGTTTTTCAAGGAGTTGGCCGTGCAGGGGGGAAACCCCTTGGATGGAGCTGACGGGTGGTCATGATGCGGTTAGTGCATCGTGATCATTTCTGCTCCGGCAGTAGCCTTGCCTTCGCCTCGGGTAATTGCTCATGCAATTATTCAACGCCAGACCGTGGACCCAAGCAAAATTTTGGTCTGGCGTTACCCCTCCTCGCGAAAGCAACTGGGGTGTGGCAGTACAGGAAAAAAAAAAAAAAAAAAAAAAAAAGACTATAATTAGCCTGAGATCGATTTACCGAAATAGTTTCATGTTTTAGTGAGTTACATATAGCAGATTGAATTTTTGTTACTCAAAAGATGACGTATGTTCGCAAAAAGGCACTCTTTTTCAATTAAAATTTCGAGAAACAGTACGCAAACTTTAACAATATTTGGCACGTACGGTCTCATTTGATGCAAAACAAGCAAGAAATTTTGAATTTAGGAAGTCAGAAACAATTATTAGAATTGGAAAGTGTATATATGCAATTAATTAATGTGAGGAAATGGAGGGCTTGGCAGGGCCGGACAGGGCCGAGCTCCTTCCGTTGGGAGCTGCGCGGCCCGGCCCAGTCCTGATTAAAAACCAGGGTCCTATTTCTTTAAAGATTAAACGGATTAGATTAAAATTAATCCGCATTAAAGAAATAGCACCACGGATTGAACGGATTAAAATTTAAGCCAGCGAGTTAAACGAGTTAAACGTATTAAATTTCATCCTATTTCTTTAATGCATCTAGGATTAAAATTTTGATCTACTCCTGTTTCTTTATTCACACTTCGGATTAAAAAATCAGCGAATTAATTTCAATCCGACCTGCTTAATCGCCGTTTCTTTAACGATTAATTTTAATCTGTTTAATCCGTTGTCTGCATTTTCAACTAGTTTTTAATCCTCGTGCACTTACGCGGATTAAACGGATTAAAAGTTGGCGGATTAAAATTTTTAATAGCTGTCTTTAATGGCGGATTAAAGTAGCACCATCATAAGTCTTCTCTCCTCCCCAAATCCTCTCAGATACAGAGATGCATCATATCTCCTTCTAGCTATCAATAGCTTTCAATCTCAGTTGCTGAACTCTCAGAATTCAAGGAATTTTAATTGAATTTGATTTAATTAATTAAATTCGGAGCCTATGGCAGAACAAGGGAAGGAATGAAAATTTCATGAAGGAAGAGTGAATGAAAATGTCGATAGTTTTGATCATCCATTGATCAAAAAGTTGATGATCTTATACAAGCAGAGGTCATGAATGGCACTACATATGCATGTGTACATATACTCCGATTTTTCACAAACAGCAAATCCGTCAAGCAAGGTTGGATCTTTTACAATTTTTTACATTTTTGAAATCACTGAGCCTCAGGTATCACCCTACCAAAGTATGAACGCATTTGGATCACCCAATAACCCCAATCCAACCACTTTGTTTTGAGGGGTGATTGTGGAAAAGATCCGCAAGGTTTGCTTTGACTGACCCAAAATGTCCTGTACGAAGTTGGCATGTGCAAATTACAAAAAACTGAATAACTTGCTTAAACATTCATATCTCAAATGGAACAAACTAAATCCAAAGAGATGTATTTAAAATGGAAGCAGTTCAATTTTGTGACTCATAACACTTTTCCTCAAAAAGCACTTCAAGAAGTTTCTATACATAACGACAGGACGGCGACTACAAAATAAATGCTGTGAATTTACTATGTATAATAACAAATGCAGAAGCAACAAGATGTAATTCAGAAGTGCAATTCAGAACGTGTCTGTCAAAACTGACTTTTCTCACTCAAAACTCTAAAGTGGACGTTTAATAGCCCGTGATTAATGAGATTTCTACTCATAAATCATTCTACAACTGAAGGTTGTACAACTTTCTGTTGTGCACTTGAGAAAGCCTTTGACAGTTTGCATGTATCACCTATACAACAGTGGTCTTTCTACACTTTTTTCGTCCTCACCATTTATAGAAAATCTTGGCAAAAATTTGTTAAAGTCTAAAAACAGTCCCAAAAATAGTCCCAAAATAATGGAACTTGATTCCTTTGGAGTACATGAGCATTTATGCAGAACGTGAAAGCTGGTTAGGACTCAAAAATCGTTGAATATCTTTGCAAACGTCACCACTCATACATAATTACTCAAAATACATGTCTGCTACAAAGTGTCGAGATCAAAAAGTGATTAAAAAGCACAATATCCACAGTGACAGTCATTATATATATAAGAAGTTTTATGTCTAGCTAGCAAAAGAGTGAGAAATTAAATTAGGTAATAGTCTGTCTGCATAATAGAACTGGTCGGTTATCGAACCACTGATCGAAATACGAAGCTGTAACGGCAACGCAATCTGCCTAGGTAGTGCCAACTTCTTTTCCGAGTCAAGCAGCAATTAATTAAAACAAAGATGAAGAAAAACGAAAAACGCCGAAATATTTGGAAAGTTTAAGCTGAAAGGAATTTTGAATTGCAATGTTAGCACATACTGGGCCACTTACATTATTGCCAAACGTTTGTGCTTAAAAACAAGCAAACTATGTGTAGCACGAAGTGGACTTATAATAATTAATGAGTGCTAGCCTGGGAGACAGCTGCGAAGTGACTTCTTGGTGAATTTATGGGCCGAAGTTAGGTAACACCTTCAAAGCTTTCACAGGCCAAAGTGCTGACGAAGAGAGTTGCTAGTGGGAAATTACGTAACTTTCTGTCTCACCCTTTCCGTCCACATTAGAATTGGCTTTGACTTGTGGTCAACATGTGGTCAATGCTAACTCTTTGGGAGTTGTTAACGGTAACCGGTCTTTAGGACCATAAAGAGTCTTTACAAATAATGCTGTAGGAATATTAGAAAGAAGTACATAGTTTCCGGTTAGGCTTTTGAGGGGCTTCAACAAATAACTAACTACTGGTTGGAATGCCGCGGTCTTATTTTTGGTAGGTAAGGGTTGCATGGCCGGTGTTGTTTAAACACATACGTTAAACAAGTCTTGTTTAAGGTGGTGATTCCTTTTGGGCACATATTGTTGTTTGGCGGCGTAAATCAAGATGAAATTTGATGAAACTTTCCGAAATAAGTTCTTTTAGCGTTCTAACACCCTCCGCGCAATCCCAATTCAAAAATTCGAAATTTCCGGTCAGAGTGGTTTTTCCCAATTTCTGAACGTGTGGCAGCTGCTATACAGTTATAACTATATTCATTCGAAAGATCTCATTGAGCTTCACATTTTTGCTTTTTAAAGCAAGTTTCTAGCTTTTCTCTACCGTGAGATATAGCCGATTTTCTTGTTTTGGCGTCGAAAACCTGTCACTTTTGCAGAAATCAAATAATACAACATTTCTTAAACTACACAAGCCGTACAATCTAACTAAGGGCATCGATCTGAAGGTCTTACAGGGACAAATTATCCGACGCATGATCGTCTTCCAACTGCTTTCCTGTAGGCTGCTATCATAAAAAATGTAGTTTTTCAAAAACACGACCAATTTTTTTCCAAAGATTGTGGAGCATTCACCATTCAAGCTGGAGGGCTGCTACTGAACAAATGTGTTCTGCACAAATATACCCAGGGGACGATTTTTTAGTTACCCCGATTGCTGCTTTCTAGCTAAAGTAATCGCTTGACAAATTTGGAAAAAGTAGGCAAAATACAGGTTACGCACACATTTCAGCTTATTTCTCTATAACGAAGAGCGATTTCACAATAAATAAAAAATCGTCCCCAGCTATTAAATGGAGGTATCGAACGATATAACCAATGTTTCGCGAAACAATTTACTTGGGTCTGCAAAAATTCTGGAAAATTATACTTCTTCTAAAATGTGTTAAAAATATTTTCGAAAAGCAACATTAGTTTCATGGCATGCATTAAAAAGAGAAAATGACAAGCTACATTTTGATATAAAAATGGCTTCTTAACTCCAAGTAATGAATGAGTAATAATGGTGCAAACTTTATGTGACCAAAGGGAATCACCACCTTAAACCAATATCTGAAGTCATATATGCGTGTGCAGAATATGTTTGCTCAGATTATTTTGTGCATCACTTTTTACCTCTTGCTACGGATTCGATACGGACACTACGGCTATCATTCGACATTCACTATACATAATTTTAAATTTTTTTAAATTTATTTAAATTTTCGGTTCAATTTAATTTTTTCAACCATCTGATTTGATTTTAGATATTTTTATGAAAGAGTATAAAGTTTTAAACATACAGGTATTACTACTGCAATTTTTTTAGGAAACACCACACGGACTCTGCTGTATGGGTATAATAGTTCATAGATATGTTTTGTAGAAGAACAAATTTTTATCGTGAGGCCACAGGAATTTCCTTAGTCCTACACCTGAAGTTTTGCTTTGACAGAATGACTAATGGTTTGAGTTGGTCAACAGAAGACAGGGAGTCAGTAAACTAAGTAATACCCAAGAGCATAAGCTTAAATGACACCAGAGGGTCAACTGATTACGTAACTAAATATTCATAGAGCACTAATTAAGACGGGCAAATTAAGTTTGGTGAACTCAGACGTCCCTTGGTCTGATTCACCAATTATGGCATTGCATCAACTTCAATTCCACTAATTTGTGTCACTTTTACATACATACGCACACACTTCACGTGATCTCTTACATATCCTATTTTTGGAAACAATAGTAAATAATTTCCTGATTTTGACTTTGGATTTGGATAAATGAATAAAATTTAGAAAATGGTAGCTGGCATGACGTCACCTGTGAAATATAGCTAAATTGTAATACTATGTGATTGATTACTGAACATTTGTTTTGCTGTTTTGCTGCTGTTTGTCTGTTAAAGGTGAAGAGAATGTGCGAATCTGAAAGACGAGAAGCCTCAGATTATATTGCAGTCAACGTCTACTTGCAAAATATCTCATTTTGCCAAAAGAAAAGTACATGCAAAACGAAATACCAAAAATAAAAAAGGAAATTTCAAATTCAGACATGTATTTTGAATTTTTGACAGGCTTTAGTTGTTTTATCAAGTAATTTCAATTTTCTAGGTACTCCTAGATTAAACTTGAAGACATGAACTATGCAATATATTAAGACTTTGAAAATTGTTTTAAAGGAAAACAACAAAAACTTAAACTTAACCTATTAGCTATTAATTAAACATAAAACTTAGTCACCACTAAAACACTAGACATCCAACCCATTAGAAAGAGTCAGAGATTTGAAGTTGGCGGTACAGACTACCGTAAGCTTATCTCGAGCTTACTCATTAGACGCGGATAGAAACTCAAAAAACTCTGATGACTAAATTTCAGGAATTCCCACAGAACATGTTTAGTATTCAGCTACTTTTCCCTATTTTCAACTTCAGCTATACTTTACAGCTTAAAGGATTTGATTTGGTGGAAGGAAGAAGCTTAAGTAAACTTTAATTTTATATGCAAGAAGAAACCAAAGTAAGAGTTTAGCGCAGAGAAAATAAGCTGAAATGGAAAACCAGGACTGATGCGCAACCGGTAAATATATTTTCTCATGGATGCTTTTCCTTACTTGTAGAGGGTCGCTTGGCTTAAGCAATGATTAAAAGGGGGAAAGAAGGCACTACTCCCAAAAGGAAAAGTCAGGAGAAAGAATTATATACATGTCCTCTAATAGGTGGCGGGTAATAGAGTTAGCATGTAATGGAGCCACTAGTACGTACATGCGTACCAGATAAGCTCAAAGGTGATTAACCCTGGAGTTTATGGTCAAAATTACGAGGGTATAAATATTCCCTTCTCCCTTCCCCCTCTTATTTTTACTCAAAATATGCATCCTAGAAAGACATAAATGTTCACATCAAAACTCTTTCAAGTACAACAAGCATCATGGTTGCCAGCCCTTATACTACACACTAGGGTACTGTTGGCTTTAATGATTACAACATTATCTCTAGCAAAGCAAGTTAACATAGCTTCAAGGACCGAAAGAAATGATTGAGATTCGAACTGTCTTAAAATCAGCCATAAACTGTTGTGGAAATGAGGCCACGCCCAAAAAAGAAAGTTGCTTCTTTAGCTAACTGAACCAACCGGAATGATCCCATAGATGGGATAAGCTATTGATATTACTGCTACTGATTTCAGACAGTTGGAGTAACAACGTTTAGGTTTAAATTTAACTGTGCCAATTTGTGATAAATCCCAAATCCTGCATGAAGAATTCCTGCAGCCAGCTTTTACGCAGATTTTACTGCAGTTAGGGCTGTGACCGGGCCGTGAAGCGGGCCTGGGGCCTGGGCCGGGCCCGGGTCGGGGCCGGCCCCGGGCCGGCCCGGCCCCGATTTTATAGAGTGCGGCCCGGCCCGGGCCCGGCCCGTCTACCCTGCAAAGCCCGGCCCGCTTCAAGGCCCGTGGGGCCTGCCGGGCCGACGGGGCCAACCTGTCCTGCCGGGCCAGCGGGGCTTGCGGGGCCCCCGGGGCCTTCGGGACCGTCGGTTTCTTAAGCTGCGATTCACTTGTGCGTGTAATGTATGCACATACATGTACATATACATATACGTAGGTATGTTTTATATGCATATTAATACACAATCAATATGTGAGCACATAAGTTTCAATACAATGTTCGTGTTTACTTCGTTAGACATTTCGGCCAAAGGCTAAAGACTTATATACAAAGCTCAATTTTGGGCATTGAATCGTTTTCTCACCCTGTTGAGAAATCAGCAGCCAGCCATGTATACAACAGAAGCAAAACTTGCAAGATGGCCTCAATGCTTACTACAGTTATCTTGTGGTCAAGCAATTTCAAAGCTTCCAGGATTTCAGCGACCCGTTGTGGTGAGACTTGGGATAATTTTGGAAGTTCGTTCCAAGATAATTTGCGAAGTTTCATTCCCTCCCGGTTGTTTATTTGTTTTTACATCACCTGTTTGCGTTTCTTAATCTTTGGTAATGCTGCGAAATCCAGAGGTAAAATTAGGAATGTGACAGTGTGTAGATTAGTCTTTATGCATGACTGTTCTTTATGCAAAACCGCTTAAAGTCGAGGAATTTCAATACATACAATACCTGGTTAGCGCACATCACAGCTCGGGCCGCTAACAGGCCCGAGTCGGAGGGTTCAGGCCGTGTAGCGGGCCCCGAACCCGGACCGGGTCGTGGAACCGTAAAACGGACTCCGGGCCCGGGCCGGGCCGTGAAAAGATTCTCCGGAAAGGGGCGGGGCCGTGAAGCGGGCTCCGGGCCCGGGCCGGGCCGTGAAGCGGGCTGCGGGCCCGGGCCGGGCCGGGGCCTTGATGCGGGCCCGGGGCTTGGGGCCGGGCCCGGGCCGGGCCAGGCCCGGCCCCGGCCCGGCCCGGCACGCTAGGTCGGCCCGGGCCCGGGCCCGGCCCGGCGAAATCCTTAACGGCACAACCCTAACTGCAGTTAAAACGTTGCCACTGAACCTTCTGGAGCTATATACACATCTACAAAATTTAGTTTCCAGTCAGAAATAAAAAAACTTGACATTGATTTTGTTGTTTGATCAAATTTGAATTTAGAAACCATAGTAATCCCTGTGTAGAGTAAGCACCCACGGCGCGCATATAGGTATGTAAAGAAAGGGTACTCCCAGTTTTGTTAGCACAATGGAAGATCGATTCAACACCGACAAATCATATTTTCTAATTTTCATATTCATATCTCATTATACCAAACGAAATAACTGAAAAACATAGTGTAAACTAAGTCGACTAAAAATAAAATATTCCTTAATCCAATTATCAACCAGTCTATAGATCTTAATTAAAGGTCTGCATGAAAGGAGCTAACGTTAGTAAACAGTGTGTACAAATCATATATTTATCACCAGCGTAACCTATGTAGTGCTATAGCATAGATCCATTCAGGAAAAAGCCCAGCAGAAAAGTGACAGATAGCTGAGGAATCGTCGTAGCTAATTTTCTAATTAATCTTATCGAAATATGGCATTGCTCTATAACTTATTAATAACCTGTAAAAACCCGGTGCCAGCCTATTAGCTTTGAACCTTCCCCATTCAAAGTCCTTTGAGAATACCAAAACTTCTAAAAAGAAAACGGATTACTGATTTAGAAGTTTTGCTTCTTGCATTAAACTACATCTCATTGCAAACTGATAAAAGATGTGCACAACAAGTGAAAGTGGAACGAGGATGGTAATTTCAGATTATTAGTATTTAAATTTTATCCGTTTATGACTACGTTTTCTCACAGTTTTTTGAATACTGAGATTGAATACTGAACTGAATACTGAAACTGAATACTGAGACGCTTTAACTAGAAATGAAATTCAAAAAACTAAAGTATCGGAGATTTTTGAAAATGCTTAAAGCTTCGGGTTAAGCTTCTTAAAGCTTCGGGTTAAGACTTGTGATGGTTAGAAATCAGTGCTTTACTTAGGTGAATCTAGCACAGTTCTGACTCTGAGGTCAATGAAAAATTGGACGAAATTCAATAAAATGGGACTTTCACTTTCCTCACTTTTCCTTTTCCAACTCCGGAAGGACAAAACTAAACCCCCACCCTTCTTATTATGAAATTCTTAGATAATATTTCTTTATATGCCACAGAAATGTATGTAGTTAAAGGATAAGGTGACAGCGCGTGCCTTGAAGTTAAGGAAAGAAGTTCGGAAGAAAATGACTCTTTAAGGTAAACTTTTCCCTCCATGTATATCATTGTAAAAAGTTACTCTAAGATACTAATTTGAGAAATAATTCCTATTTTGAATGACCCAATGTTACCTTACAAAGTTAAATGGTATACTGAAAATGTTTGATCAAGGTCGAGTTCTGCAAATAAATCTTCGGTAGATCATGTTTGTACCTAACCAAACAAAGAAAAGATTGCGTAACGTGTTCACCCAAAAATATGGAAATAAGCTCCTGTGGACAAAATGGCAATTTGGCATTTAACGACTCAGCGAAGCAGTCAAAATATGTAGCAACATTCTCAAATTGTGAAAAGGCAGTAGGAAAACTAGCCCTCTTTAAAAAGATATTCGGCCGTTCAGATTAGAAAAGGCACAATTACAAGCATGTATTTTCGTAAAAAGAATTTCTTATTTACAATTTTCAATTAGATCAGGCCAGATTAGTGCGTTCATCTGCATTTTATGACACGCGACCTGTTGATAAATTCTAAGAGACTGCTAGTGACAGATAAAGCAGATTTAAGGTTTCGTTTCCACTATCTATGTACCTATTCATAAGTGACTAATTAAAATTTTGGAGTGTAGGAGACTTTGTATTAAAGAGGGCCCATCCAGAGATACTTCCTAGATAGATAAGTTCCTGAAACCAACATCAAAAGAAGGAGTTGAAGCGTCCCAGAAAAATTGAAAATTGGAACTGGGAAACTGCTGCAAGCTCACACAGCCCACACACACAGTGTTTTTACAAATAACCACACCACATTCCTGGGATGTTGTTTTGAATTCCTGCTTAAACTTCTTATTTATGCTGTGATCTTGTTTTATGGTCAATTCAATAATGCACTACATACACCTCACGCACATCACATGAAATCAGCTATTGACGAATGATGTTACACCAATTGTTGCCTAAGATGACTCGGCTATAGTGAAATGTTAACAAGAATTTGTAGAACACAATTGTTAACCAACAATGTTAGACTACGTTAGCTGCGACATACATAGATGCCAGATGGTGCTCTATATACCAATTGCACAAAAGTGACCGGAACTTTGGAAGTAGCAGATAATTGGTGCAGAATTGTGTAAGCGCACAATATAATTGGCCTGAACATCTACCAATAGCAGAGCTTTTAAATTATTAATAGAAATTTTGTTCAGACACAGCTTATATTGTTTCTAAAAGTACTCGTAAATTAGATTCCACATGGCAGGGACAATAAAATAGCATTAAAATTTTTAATAAAACTGATGCGGCAGCGTAGTTGCAAAGATTTAAGAATCAAAAAGTTTCTAATTATATTTGTGGAAGCAAATTGTTGACTTTGTACAGCTATTCTAAAGAATAACGTGATTTTCGAACACACTCAAGAGCGTTAAAATTTTCTGAAGACTGTGCAGGCTTCGTTTCGACAGTGAAAACAGCCATAAATCATGGTTAACAGCAAAAGTTTACACATTATACAACACAGTATACAATACAGTAAATGTCTAAGTGCTACTAACGCATGATCAATGACCGTTAAGTCTGACTTGGGGAATTTTTCAAAACTATCTGTTCAAAATGTTTCCATCTATTTTAATGTAGGACACTATTGCCTAAAAGCTAACGAATAGCCTCTCTACAAAACTCTTTTCCCATCAGCTTTCCTTGGTAATGGAGTTGACAAGTCATTTGTTTCAAGGACATAATAGGCGACGGATGAAATCCCCGGTGATGCACAAAATTTATTGCAAAAAGTAAGAAGCACCATAAATCAACCCATAAATGTTTCAGTGGACTTAACTTTTCCTTCGGCTAATGGTTCAAAAATTATAAAATAATTTGTCAAATTGGAACTCTTAGAAAATAAGAAAGCAAATTTGAGTAACTTTCCTAATTAGGAAAAATTAAAATTTTAGTTAATGAAGTTGCCCCAACAAAATCAATCAGTAAAAACGCATTCGCATTTGTGAGAGCTTATTTGTGAAGCTTTCTGTTGAGCATCAGCGTCAGCAATCAGCGTCTCCTGTCTGATTATGTTCATTCAGAAAAAAAAGAAACAATGGTTGAAATATGTATATACATTACTATTAAATATTAAAAACGAAATATCAAAAAACGGCCCAAAAACAAAGTATAAGGAAGGATAGTGATCAATCTCATCTCAACATAGGACGAAACAGACACTAAAGACTCTGGATACAACGAGTTTGTGGCGTTATTTAGAGGTTAGAGAGTGTTTCGAGTAGATTTGACGCGCTTGGTAAACACAAAACTTCATGTAACAATAAGTTGCACTTCTCCTTGAAACTCCCAGCTAAAATCAACAAAGGAACAGAACAGAGAAAGGATTTGTTGCGGAGTAATATTTATCTTTATTTTAACCCGATTCTCCTGTTAGAAATCTGAACAGTTCAGCAATTTTATAAAACAAGAAAATGAAATAAAAAATTGGAAATTTTCGTTCAGTTCGAGCAAGACAGTGCTGCATCAAATGGAGCCGAATTCAAGATCGGATCTCAATACATACAGTGGTCAAACAATAACCGGTTTAGCAATGTTGTCTCTTTTCAATGTTGACCACCAATTGTGATCTATTTCTTGACAGAAATCCAACATTTAATTAACCTTTTCCTGATACGCAAGCGGTTATTGACCTGGCACTTTTAGACTTTGACACTTTCGAAGAATTACAACAAGCTTTTACAATTGGATCATGAACCTTCGGTAAGTCTATCCTATTAAAGAGCACTCAACGAAAACCCTATAATAGTTTTGTTATGTCCTACCTTATGTACTACTATATCTCTCAAGTTTATGATAAAGTTACCTAAGTTTGTAATCTCCAATAATAGGTTTCCAAGGAAAGCATGAGCGTCCTACGAGTTTTGTCATGAAACCTATCCATTTTCTGATGCAGGAAAGAGCCTTTAGGAATATAAAGTGATGGTCACTTTCTTTCAAACAACCCTCTTTCAAGACACGCAATCTGACCAGTAGCCAACAGAAATGCCTAAGTGAACTAGGTGAAAGGTGTACGGAAAAGTTTAGAGGAAGTTTGACTGAAGCATAGCTGACAGGAGAAGACTGCATGTCCTGCTAACTTTCCCGATCAGATAGAACTAAATAAACCATATGTCCCTAAAATTACCTCATGTCACTAAAACTAAGAAAATGACTAATACGTAGGCTGGCCACAGCAAAATAAAAACCTGAAGAAGTGGTACCTACTTTACCTACTTAATGGCAATCTTTCCCCTTTGGCTGAAAACTTCGGATTAATAATTAATAGGTATCTTTTCCTGAATAGACATAGAATCGGGATGGACTTTTAACAGAAGGACGTTAAAGATTTAATATATTGATGCTTCCAAAGATACTTTAATTGAGAAAATAATTTTTCGCACATCTCCTCCCCAAAACCTCCCCAAACAAAAACTTTCTTCCAACCCCGCTTAGTCGGAATCTGCTGAAACTCGACGATACAGACAATTGAGATTAGGAACGTCGTCCAAATTCAAAGCGTAGCTCGCAAACGAAGCTCGCTTTCATAAACAGAGATTATAACGGAGCTCCGTACAGAGCTTACTATTCATCTACGTTTGCTTTTTTATTATTATGACGGAGCTTGCTTTTCAAATAGTAGCACCCGTTTAGGAAAATAAAGTGATACATAGTCTACTTTTTAGCGATTGCAAGCTGCCTGTGTTGCAAGCGCATAGGCATGTAATACACATCTAGTTCTTTTAAGTTTTTTACAGAAGGCCAGTTGAGAGCTTGGTAACAAGAAAAAGCATGGATATAAAAACTTCATTATAAAACGAATCTACGTTATAAAACGTAGCTCAAGTAAACGTAGCTCAACGGAGCTTCGTTTGTGAGCTACGTTTACTATTTGGACGACGTTCCTTATCCTTAATCCCTGTTAAAATTAGACTCATTTTTGTTTCTGTTTTAGTATCAGTAGTATTCTCGATTTCGGTAGTCAGACATCTCTCTGGCCTGACGCACATTTTATAACTTAATAGTTTAGCCTTATTACTTTGATTACTAATTGAATTGCGAACGAAATTCAGAATTACGACACTGGACCACTGAAATGGTTTGCAGTATTTGGGAAGGTTCTAAATCAGAAGCAATTTTGTTCAGTTTTAATACGATTCGAACCCCTCAAAATTAAAACGGTCCGTGGGTGTTTGTGTTTCAAATTTTCTGGCCAGTTGCCAACACCCCTTTCAGTATGGAATGGCTCAACGGCGGAATATTTCCCCTTTTAGAGATAAACGTGTTTATTTCAACTACAGGTGATTTTTAATTTTTAATTCTAATACAGAAGAAGATTCACCGATTTGAGTAAACGGCTTTTTACATCTGCGTGAACTTAAATTCGGCCAAATTTTGAAAGTAACTTGTTAACCTGGTCCACATATTAACAACTCGAAGATGTGAGTAAAAGGTGTGACCTAATTTTTAACCACAGATGTATCAAATAAAGACAGTAATCAAACAGAAAGAATTACTTTTTTATAAAGACTAATTGGATAATAAAAGTCAGAATGAAGAGGCCACGGCTAAAAAGAAAAAGTAATGAGTTAATTTTTTCATATATATGCTGTCGGTGTCGCAAACTTTTTATTTCGTCAGGCTCCGTGATTCGGCTCGTGAACAGTTGTTTTCATTTCCTGCTTTAAGATTTGTTCACTTCGTTTTAGATTAACTTGCTTAGTGCATTGGCTCGGTATACTGGGGGGAGTAATTGGCGCCTGTTCCCTCTTTTTGATCTGAATATCAACTGCCCATTTATTGGATCGTATATAGAAGGGGCCCAGCTTAGCTAGCTAAGCTAGAACCTAGGTTTGCATACAAAGGAATATGAATGTTCGGAAGCTGAGTTGTTCACTTGCCGGATTTTGCGGCCCGCCCCGGCTCGCGGCCCGCACAAGGGTAACCGCTCCACCCCGCCCCGCAGTCCATGGCCCGCAGACAGATGATATCCACAAGGTACCCCTAAACTTTTTTCGCCCAGCTCAGGTGGAAAACTAAATTTAAACAACAATTTTCATTTTTTTACGTTTTGCTACGTTATCACTACTTTGAAACATTCATACAAATGTGTTGCAAGCAGATAATGCAATTGATTTTTTCGAAAACTAATCCAGTAGAGGAAAAATAATGTCTTCATTTTTGATGACATTCTAAAATTTTGGTATTTTAAAATGGTGCATAAACGTGGAATAGGAACAGGAATAGGAACAAGAGCAAACAGAATAAAGTCTGATTAGAGGAACAATAGCAAGAACGGGATGGTGAAATAACTGCTGGCTAACTAACAACTGTATTCAAAATCATACGAACACTTGTAGTGGATTAAAACTTAGATACATATATCATTTTGTATTCTTCTAATAGTTATAATAGATTACTAAATTACTTGCATCAGTCTGGTCTGTAAAACACCGCAGTTCCAATGCAACTGTAATGGTTTTTCTGTTGTGTGTTCGGATAAGCATATCTCTGCGTGCGAGCGCTAGATCACCATCCACACCTCTATTTGTGAAAATTCTGATTTTTCTTTCTTTTATTCGCCACTTTCGAACCACTCTCTTGCAGAACTTTATCCGATGTTTCTACGGTGTACATCTTCTCCTGGCTTGACTAGGACCGTAACTTCAACATCCCTTCTCCGAAGAAGTTGATCAATATAGCGTCGCCAGTTCAGCTTGGGTTTTTGAATACCCGGTAACAACGCGCAAGCTTAAATATACTTTAAGGCGGAAATTATGGTTTTAAAATAGACCCCTGTCCAAAATTAGACTCCGGTTCTTGTTTTAACCAAAATTTTTGCTGCAAACTACATCTGTTTTTGATCCTGCTCCTGAAAATAGATTTCCACCCGACTCCTAAAAATATGTCTCCCTTTCTGTTCTAGAACCTTAGAACCCAGTTGCTGCTCCTATTCCCAAAAGTATACCACGGTTGTGTTTGTATTCACTATTCATGTTCCGGTGTTTCTTGGTTCCTTTCTCCCTGTTCCGAGGCATGTATTGACTTTAGTTATCTGTCCTTTTAATTTTTATTCTGAACAAGAATACGTTTACGTAATCATACAAAAACTTATTTATTGGCACAATACCTATTTGTGAAAATTCATACTAGACTCGGGTCTCTTGCGCTTTCCCCCACCCATAACTTTTTGATTTTTTGACCACTAACTTCGAAATTTGGTATGGGTGCATAATGTAGACTTATGAATTCAAAATTCAAAAATTTTAAAAGTGGTAAGGGGGACCAAGGGAACCATTAAACTTTTGGAAAACATTTTGCTGAAAACTTGCATAGGGAGTTTTCAGGGGCGCTGAGCACGAATCTGGAAACCGTTTTTCCATTCAGCTTTTCGTTAGCTCAGTATGAGCTAAAGTTGCTAAGCCCAACATGTAAGCTTATACGAAGCTAACGAAAAGCTGATTCGAAAAACTGGTTTTTCAGATTCGTGCTCACCACCCCTGAAATTTGCCAAATTTTCGGCAAATTTTTTTAAAAATGTTTTTAGTTGCCATAAGGTCCCCCTTACCAAACAAAAATTTAAAATTTTTAAAAATAATTTTTAAAATGTTGAAGTTCGTTAATTTTTGAATTTATAAGCCTCCAGTATGCACCCATATCAAATTTCAAAGTTATTGATCAAAATCTCTAAAGTTATGGCCTGAGAAGGAAGCCGCGAAAACCTAGACTCAATTGCATAATTACACATAATTACATTGAATTACAGACTCAATATTTCTAAGTTCTAAAGGAAGCATTTCTAAATCTCGCAGGGTCACTAACTGTCCTTGATAAGTGAATCTGAAGTCTAGCAGTAATCAAACAAACATTTAGATTTGATCTGGTCTGAAGTAGCCGAAACCGAAAGTATGAGTCGTGCCGGGATGACTGGCCCGCATTTGTAGTACACCAAGGCAACAAAGAATCCCCACGATGGCAATAAAGATTGTCAAAAGTATATGAGAAGTGAAAATGCAAATGACAAATTTAATTTAGTTTTTTGGACAGAAATAGTTTAAATTTTCAGTTAAGACCGCACAGATACCTGCGCAGCCCTGCCCCACCTGCAGGTATTCGCAGCCAGCGACCAACTATCGTCGGAAATGCGTGTGTAGATGGGTCAGATCGAAACTCATATGCTTCCGTGAGAATTGTTAAAGCAAATTAGTTGTACAATACCAAAATTTATGTCTTTTAGGTAACTTGCTCGAAAAGTTGTAAAGTATAATGGTTTTGCATACGCGAGATTCTGTCTACGCCAGATATCGAAGAACGGCATTTTAGCAATAGTGGCTTCGACTGTTGCAGCAGCCGTAACAATAACCTTTCCATTGCTGTACCATTACATACAAACGCTGGAGACCCATTTGCAAGCGGAAAAGCTATTATTGTAAGGTAAAAATAGAAGGCATTGTTAGTATACTTAGAATAATGCTACACAACCGTTCTTCTACTGTGTAGACTTCAGAATTGCAGAGGATCATTAAAAGGAAAAGGAAAACAATATAACTGAAAATCCATGTCAGTTGCAATCTTAGTAAGCTTAAGGTTTTCGATATTCATATTTCAGATTTTAAATCGTGGTCTTCAAGCAGAACTGTTGGACGCCGCCTTGACTAGAAAAACCAGCCACATCGTTTCCAAACGCAATGATTGGTTATTTAGGCAATCTTTCGACAAAAGGTTTCTCAGATCACAAGCGGATTTAGCAGCTGTCACAGACGATTCGTCCATGCCCAATTCTGCGGGTGTAATGGAACTGCTGTCGTCAACGCTGTCACTGGGAAACGGATTTTGTCAGCAGTGCCAACACTTTTAACATGGAAATTATCAATTGAGCATCAGTGTGATGTTAACTGTAGCACTCTGTAAGAAGTTTTGAAACGGTCTTTTAATTGTTTTAACGTAGTCTAGCAACGTAGTCCGTAATGTGGTTAAGCGCCCACCTAATAATCAAAACTCAAGTAAAACAACATAGTTCGTCATATTAAACTCAAAAATCAAAAAATCAAAAAGCAATGTTGGTAGCTTCACTTTTAACAACGACACTTGTCAATTTGGTTTGCCTGGACCACCAGGACCACCTGGTTTAGATGGAGAACCTGGAGCGGATGGGGAAGATGGACATCCAGGCAATGTTGGTAGAGACGGACTGATTAAAGATGCTTCGATGGAGTTGGACATGTGCATGCGATGTCCTACAGGACCAATCAGTCCTCCCGGACCTCAGGGTAAGACCCAATACACCCAGCGTCAACAGTCCATATCTTTTTTCTGTTATATTGGAGATTAATATAATAACAGAAAAGCTTAGGAACTCTTGTTAGCGTGCTGTAATTGAACAATAATTTGCTGAATTTGCCTGCGCTAGTCCAGCGGTTGATGTTATCAACGTCCAAACCCGGGTTAAGGGGGGGTCGCTTTGGGTCAAAATCGGTAGACACGGATTTCGCTCATTTTCACACACAATATAGGTACATATGTTCTCAAAAACAAGACAAAACATTACAGTTCGAAATCAAACGGTGGCAGAGATATACAGCTATAAAGTTGGAAAACTTGAAAATTTCAGTGATTTGCCCTCCAAGGTCATGTTGAGACAGAATAGCAGCGAAATTTGGGTCAACTAATATTGCAAATTAATTTTTTACGTTGACTAATATTTTAATGCTAAAGCAACTCCAGGATATCCGGCCAGTCGTTCAGAGTGCATTCTTCAATTGTGAACTGAGCCCTTTTCATCTAATTGTGCCCTGAATGTTTAACTGGCTCTAACTTTCAGATACTGCATTTCTGACACATAGTTCTATTAGAAAAGTTGTTCCAGCTCGTCAGTAGCTATCAAATGGTGCC
This sequence comes from Trissonchulus latispiculum, assembly GCA_030248195.1. Lineage (NCBI taxonomy): Eukaryota > Metazoa > Nematoda > Enoplea > Enoplida > Ironidae > Trissonchulus > Trissonchulus latispiculum. The sequence continues at coordinate 21,870 of JASAND010026856.1, forward strand.
CAATATGTCTATATTTTGGGAATTTCAAAAATTGACTTTTGTGTCCTATAAGAGATCAAAGGAGCCGACACGACTGAAGAAGTTCTACCTTGAAGCATTTGCCTTTACCATAATGTCCGGTAGGCGTTGAGAGTTTTATGTGGCAATTTTGGCGACTTTCGAGTGGGTAACGAGTGAGAAATGATTAAAAGAAGGTGAAAATGGAGGAAAATGATGATTTTTGGCAAAATTAGCAGATTTTGTGGCAAGTTTTTTGAGAGCACTACAGACGGTAGAAATTTGCAAGTACTGTCATAGGAATTATGTGTATGCGCAGAGTGCAATTGATTATAAGCGGTTTCTGTAACTTTTACCAATCGATACGGGAGAGGCGAAAATGTTTTGCTGGTCCTGTTTTTCGTGGTACAAAGCACCAATTTTCCGAAATTTTGACTTTGAAAAATACTTCAAAAATCCGACACTCAACAGAATTCAAGTCCAGATGGGTTATTTTGCATATCTCTGGTATGTCCTTAACATGTACAACACGGTTGCAATTTTCGCATCTTTGCATACAACAAAAAATTTTTTCTGCCACAAACTTTTTAACTTAACTTTTTCATTTTCCTATATTTAATACATGTCGAGGTCACCTTTGAAGGCTCTACAGAACGATTGAAGCAATGTTTCGCATAAAGCTTTTTCCAATCTTGTTTTGAGGACCCATTAGAACTACAAAATATGTGAAATGAGCGAAATCGGAGATGAGATCGAAAAAATCTGCAAAAAAGCGACCCCCCCCCTAAGTCACTAAATGGGATATTTCTGCTACCTTTAACACGTGTAATAAACCCGGGTAACGATATGACCGGGTTTAGACTTTCATCGTATTTGGGGGCCAGTTTCATAAAACTTGAAACTTGCTACTTGCATATGCAAGTTACAGCCTTATTAAGTTACAAAGAAGAAATATTTCATAAACCTCCAAGTGGGACTTGCGGACTTGCACTTGAACTGCAAGTTGCAAGTCCTGAGATCTCTCGATTTGTCTGCCGCGCTTGCGGTCAGAATCTATTTTCGCAAAAAATTGTCAGCACATGCGATTTGCAACTTGCACTTGCAGGTGCAGTTGTTGAGTAATTCACTGAACAAATGGAACAAGTACATAACTTACTTTAATTTCAACATTTTTGGAAAAAATTTTGGGACAATATTCTTTGGATTATTATCATATGCAAAATGTGTGAATTTCAAACAATTTCATTAATTTTTGAAATTTATATAGAGGTACAAATATTTTTAGTTTAATTTTTAAAGGTCAGCTATGTAGCTACTTGCACTTGCACTTGCATTTATAGGTTGTCAAGTCTTGCAACTTGCTTGGCTAATTTCCCCATAGTAGCTGCGAAAGTTTTATGAAACACTGGCAACTTGTCAGCTACTTGGCAACTTGCACTTGCACTTGCGTTTCCCAGTTGTCAAGTCTTGCAACTTGCTTAGCTAATTTCCCCATAGTAGCTGCGAAAGGTTTTATGAAACACTGGCAACTTGAACTTGCGGTTTCAAGTGCAAATTAAAGCTCAAGTGCAAGTTCAAGTTACCAGCTTTTTGTAAAATTGAAAACTGCCTCTTGAAAACTACATAGTAACGCATTAGCCTTTACACCTTGCAGAGGCAAATGAAGAACCTTTCTGTTTAGTAAATTGAAACTTTCCAGTGCACATATAAATATTTACATACAAATTATGTTTTATGAGTCATTTCATTTTCCCAAGTCCAAAAGGCCAAGAGGGTTAATAGGGGCCACATTGGATCAAAGGGAATGCCAGGAAGACAAGGTATGCCCGGGTCCTCCGGGAGAACAAGGCAAACCTGGAAGCATTGGTGGTCCGGGGGAGGAAGGTTAGCCTGGCTATCCCGAGGTCATCAAACGGTTTGATCCGGCCCCTACCGGCCACACAGAGTCCGGCAAGAAGCCCTGGCCTTCCTGGACCACCTGGTCTCCCTGGCCCAAAAGGCAGACCTGGTTCCTTTGGTTTAATGGGGCCTGTAGGCGACGCAGGTACATTGTTAGCTCACAAAGGCCATTTTCTGGCACAGCTGCTTTTCCACTTTACTCACTTGTATTGGAGGTTCTTTCCCTGCTATGGAATGGAAGGAAATCTCATATGTCACAAATTTAATACATGGATTTTCTATTTATTAAATATGAGGCCAATGTCCATGTGTCAAAGTTTGTGTTATGCATCAAGGGGCATCGAGCATATAGTATCCATTTATGATTTTTAGAAATAACCGAAAAATGTATTGCAATACAAAAGAAGAGTTGGGTCGTGCTCTTTTTGCAAACCTGAATTTATTGTTTAGGATCTCCCTGCTTGGTCGGTCAGGTGGAGAGGGAAGTCCTGGTCCACGCAGTCCTCTGGGAATACCAGGAGAAATGGGTTCTTGTCCAATCTGGCAAATAAATAAAACCTATCAAACGAATATCTACTTTTTTCTTGAGTTAATGTTAAAAGTGCCAAAACTTGGTTGGCAGCTTTTTGTCCTTGCTTTGCCTCTTTTCTTGCGAAGGAAAGCTATAACAACACTGAAACTAATCCTGTTTTCGATAAAATTGAATTGTTTTTCAATGTTCATAATGTTCATATTTAGAAAAATAAATCTTCCATCTTCATTAAACGGCAACATTGCCCTACAAAATGGGCTGCCTTGTAACCTCGCTCCAATCCTCGACATTTCCTTTGTTACAGCGTGTAGAGTACATAAAAAGCTTACAGGTCGATTGGTCTAATCAGGCTTCAATGCATCGGGCTAATCACCAAATGGTTTAGTTCATTTTATTTGCTTTTCCACAACAGCAACTGCAACAAATATTTAACACAACAGGTACCTACGTTTTTACAATTCTCAATCTGCATTTCAGACTCTACCGTTTTTCGACACGGACAAAGTCTCACTTGAACTGTAGGAAGAGAAGCAAGAACTGAGTAGTCACAGAATATCGGACAACAAAGTCTTGTTTCATGTGACACCGTTTACGTTTTTGTTTTTTGTGTTTCTTGCTCACTAGAGCAGTCGATTCCATTATAGCATGGATCAGTGGTTCAAAGCATAACCTGGTCAATAAGAGTGATGAAGAAAGTGAATATACCAATGAGAAATAAGACCGGTCCTGATAGAGTTCCACCTTTTCAACAAGTTTTCTTCAATCGGTATTTATGCTCATTTTGATTCAGTTTGAGCCACCTTCTGCACGGCATTTAATGCGTAGTTTTACGGCAGTGACGACAGCAAACACGGCATTTGCTTCCGTAGAAAATGACGTGCAGCAACCGAACGCTCAGATAGATCTTGTTCCGGGTTTGCACATTACGGGGGCGATGCGCCATCTCTTTTTCTTTCGAGAACCTTTTGTAACTACGCCTCCGCAAATCAAGATTGAAAGGATTGAAGTGACATAAGGTGATGTAGGAATCTATTACTTCCTGCGCCGTGAATATTGTCTTTCAATTTTTAATTCTCCGGCCTCCATTGCAGCCTGAAAGACCGCGGAAATTTTACAATTAAATAAACTGTTAAGAACACATGAGTAGTGTCAGCTGAGCACAATGGCATTACAGGAGCTTTGCCATTTTTCATATAAACAAAATAGTAATAGGGTTTGTAGACTGCCATGAACTGTAGACTCATCAGCGTCAAAAATCCTATACAGGAGAGACACCATTAGGATAAACCTCAATCCACAGGCTACGAATAATTGGAAGTAACTTTCTGGATCTCTGAATTTGTCAGAATCCAACATGGGATCCTAGCGAAACGAGGCTATACAATTAGTCGAGATGGAATTAAGGATGACCAAGCGTCCTGTCAGCACGTCAAAATGTTTGCAACACTCTGTAAAGAACTGGAGATTAGTATAGAGCCATGGCTCCATTTAGAATTAAGCCAATCATGGATATCTTCATCTGTACCTTAAGGGACCAACGGAGGTGTAGATCATCCGTGTAGATTTTTGTATCAATTGCTTGCGTAAAGGTTGACCAAATTCAGGAAACACTTGGGATGTGACCATACTCGCATTTCTGAAACAAGAAATATTTCTAAAAACCTTAAATAGGCTTGAGCTTTCAGATATTTGGAAGGTTATTCTGTTAAATAATTTTTCCAGTTTTCTTCATTGAATTCTACAAAACGGATTTGTCGAAAGGAAATGAAATTTCGTATGTTTAACTCCACTATCTTTTGCATTTTACTGATTTGATGTTAATATTCAAAACAGTAAGTGTTGATCATTGTTAACGAGTTATTATCAATGTCATCTTATTTCTGACTAATGTGCATCGGATATAAAGGAATCAGAATTATATGTTTAATCATCAACGAGTAGTGGGGACTTCCGGAACCCATTTCAAACCAAGAAATGCCCGATTCTATACTAAACTTACATGCTATCCTTGAAGTGGAGAAATAAGATATTATGACCAATCGTTGAGCTGAACACTGACAAGACCATATAGCGAACCGCCTAAATTCTCCCTTGCTCTTCTCATAGAGAAATGACGGAATTCTGCAAAACGTTTTCCTTTAACAGATGGCAGCAGCAAAAATATCATGCTTTTATCGCTAATCAATCAAACTTAAAACAGTTCAAGCTTCAAAACAGAATAGATTAAAGAAAATTACTAGAGATGCTAATTGATGGTTTCAAAGAAAGCCGTGCGTACTTTGATAACGAGGAATAGTTTCAAACTTTTCAACTTTACCTGTTTTGATAACGGCTATTGGCGTCATGGGCACAGAAGCAAGACTAATTTTTCTTACTTGCCAAGCGCCAGCGATCATCAAATTATAAAGCAGATATTACTAGAAAACATGAGAGGAGTGACGGAGGAAATAAAATTTTTCCATGTTTCATGTATCTTGAAAGTTGCTAACAGTATCTATTTGGGGATATAGGCATTGACATGAGCAATGCCTATACTGGGCC
>JASAND010026857.1:0-78148 GCA_030248195.1 Trissonchulus latispiculum
GGGACAAACGCACATCTTCGGACAATGGAAAAACCACAAACGGGACTCCATAAAAACTTAAACCCACTCTCCAATAACACTGCAAGCACAGGAACGTGCAAATTTGGGCAATTTGGGACACTAAATGCACACGCACATTAGGACGAAACAACTTAGCTCTACGGGGATCGGTGTAGATGTCAATCATTCCAGGCTCCATTCTGAGACCTTCGGGCAAATCACTACTCCATCGATGAGGACCTCTTAAGGATTCAGGACAATCTAACGGCAAGGGAAACTCTGGATTAGCAACACCTTCAATTTTTTTATCCGGTTCAACCGACGTTAAGACCAACTTTGGAGCCATTTGAAACCTAAATTTCATGCTAACTTTTAGTAAGAATATTCCTAGCAACACCATGCTCGGTTAATTAACTATCCACACTAATTAGCAACGATTATCATTCACACAGGCAACACACAATTAGAGAAGAGAGGAGACTTAAGAACATTCAAGTAAGCATCTATGAGATACACACACACATAACTGAGACAGTCAGGAAAGGAAGATGTCAGCTAAATCTATCAAGCTACTTAAGGTTACTCTGTCAGCAATTTGTCAATTAAGGTTATAAGATGTCAGCGAGTTAGGGACGAGATAAATACTTACGACTACACTTTGCAAATTGCCACAAATTACAACTATAACGCTTACAGATTATACTATAACGTAATATTACTTAACGAAGAAGAAGAAGAAAATGGTTTTGATATTTTTTAAGAATTTTCTATGTTTTATATTGCTTTTTGTGTTGAGTTTTATTTTTATTCTAGCAATAATAATGTACAGTAATAGAAGTCTATAATAGGTATCTATTTTACAGTGATTACATCAGTTTACGTATGAGGCTTACATTCATTAAACTATACAGTACATTCGTTATTTTTGTATTATTTCTAAGATTTTCTAACATTTTTATGATTCTAGTTTAGCTAAACGACAAATCTAGATTTTCTGTTCTAACATTGTTATCGATGCCCAATTCGGACAAGAATTCCCGAGGGCAATACATGGGCTTAGCCCGAAGACCTAACTCCTGCGAATTTATGCCTATACCATCAACAGATGTTGAAGTCGAGGTACTGTGCCCGTCATGGAGCAAGCGGCAAGAACTAAAACACATTTCTTCCTACAGTACGGATGTTATGTACTGAGGCAATGCCCAACATGGAGCAACTTTAACAAAATCCAAATTCTAGATCATCGGTACAGATGTTATAACCGAGACCTCTTATTCACAAATCAATATACTATTCGCTAGAAGGAAGTTTGGTCAACACAAAGTTACGACAATCAAAACTGTACAATTTCTTAGAGTGCAGTACACTATTCCTAAAATTTCTACAAATTCCTTTACAAACTTGGCAATCATTTCTTACAAACTTTATACAAATTCTATTTTACAATCACAGCACTATTAAGCGTCCAAACTTAGTGTTCAGACGAGTGACGTCCCGAAGCAGGGTCAGAGGAGGTATCTCCACGCTTAGACCTCCTAAAGGGATTTTGAAAAAGGGGACTTGGCCCAGAAAACAAAGGGCTTTCTGAGAAAAGTTTCTCTACATTAGGTGCAGAGGATCTGCCGGATTTCTTAGGATCATCGGCAGGAGAAGATTGATTCGAAGACGAACTGGAAACTAGTTCCATAATCTTGATTTTAGGTGAGTTCTTGGTAGGCCATTGGAATCCGGCTGGTGTCTGTACGGATAGCACTACCATAAAATGATCGCTATTCTCGTTGTAGAGATAAAGCGAATTTCTCTCATAACTTTGGCCTGATCCAAGCAAAGCATCTGGCAAAAATTGTTGCCAAGCCCAAACGGGACCAAACTTTGAGTATGACTGTATGGGCGTACGTAGCCAGGCAGCAGTCAGAAAGAGTTCATCATCAGTCGCATATTCGGCAGTTTTGGTGAGTCTGTTTTTGACTGACTCCAGGTCATTGAAAAGTGTACGAAAACGCCGTTTATGCTCGTATGTCTCAAGAAACGTGAGTAAGTCTCGTTTGATATGTACCCAATGCTCTTCAGAGCCAGTAATGGCTAGCGAGATAGCACGGTAGTAGCAATTCCCATCTCCGATAACGTTAACGACCTCATAAGGCTCATGGAGCGGAGTGTGTCTCATCATTTCAGGCAAAATATGGTCAATTGGCAGACCACGTAATAATGCCATGTGACGTTGCCAGCGAGCGTCAACTGGATTGAAGAAATGTCTACGGTTAAAAGCGATGGGGTCCTTTTCCGGTGTCAAAGATTCTTCACCCATGAATTGGGGAATGCTATCGGAATCCGAAGCGGAATCTTGGGAAAAAATAGCAACTTTCAATGGAACGACGCTTTTCTGTTTAGGTGAGAGCGGAACTCGCTTCTGAGGCTGTACAGTCTGTTTTTCCGGACTGGTATCAGAACGAACAACTTTAGATTTTCGGCTAGGCTGCTTGCGAATTTGTGGTCGCGGATCCTCATTCTCAGAGGGCGAGTCAACAGCAGGCGGTGTTTTAGGAGGTTCCGGTTCTAACGGTACTTTAGCAGCTTTCGAGTGCCGCTCCTTAGAGCAGGAGATTTGTCCTTATCTGAATTTGAATCATCATGATCGTGAACGGGTGCCGTAATTACACGAGGTTCAACACAAGGGTACATATTATTAAACTTAACTTTAACTCTTTTCGCGCGTCGATTTCCTGCGGGATAAACCTCTGCGACACACCCAATAATTTTCTCTATACGATATGGTCCAATTTTCTTATCCAAAAGTTTGAAAACCTGATCTCGTTTTGCAACATTAGATGCTTTAATCATAACCAAATCACCGACCTGAAATTTCGGCTCAACTGCATTTTGATTATAATTTGCATCCTAAATTTTTCTAGCAGCTTCTATTTTTTCACGAGCTAAAGACCAGGCTAACTGCAATGCTTCAGTTGCCTCTCGAACATAATCAAACCCAGAATATTTTCGATCAGTAGGTATAGAAACGTTGGTTGCGCTAGGTAAAACGGGATCCCAAGCATGCAAAAGATAATGGGGGGTTTCACCTGTGGTTGAGTTTATGGAAGTATTGTAAGCAAATTGGCAATACGGAACCATGTTATCCCACTCTAAATGATTTTCAGTTACCGTAGCTAACATATCAAGCAAGGTTCGATGCCAGCGTTCAACTTGACCATTCGCAGCGGAGTGATAGCGAGTAATTTCAAGTTTTCGAGTTTGCACTTGCGAGCAAATTTCCTTATTCAGCAGCGCAACAAACTCCTTTCCTTGGTCTGAAATAAGCAGTTTTGGAGAGCCATATTGCAAAATAACAAATTCGAGGAAACTTTGTGCCACAGTGTAGGCTGTCTTGTTTTTAATAGGAATTGCAATGACATATTTAGAAAAGGCGTCGACAAAACTCAAAATATGTTTCATACCACTTCTGGAAGCTTTGCTTACATCCATGAGATCACAGTGAACACGTTCAAAAGGTTCTACAGCCATAGGAGCATGCTGTAAAGGTGCTTTAGGATTTTTGGGTGGGCCTTTTCGTTTTTGACAGCGCGGGCAAGACTCTACCCAACGTTTAACGTCCGTATACATTCCGGGCCACCAAAAATGTTGAGATAATCGAAAACAAGGCTTATTTCTCTCGCTGTGCGCGGCGTAAGGACTATCATGACACGCAGCAAGTGCCTCATCTCGTAAACTTCGGGTACAGCTAAAACTTCAAGGGTAGTATCTCGTACTTTCTCTAAATGCACTAAGACGTCATCGCGCATATCGCATTGCTCAATAGCGAAGTAATTTCGACTGCAAGATTAAAGTTGCTAGGTAGATTTCCATTAACTTTGTAATCTATAATGCCATTCAAAAGTAAATCTTCACGTTGCAAGGCTTGTAATTTTGTCCAAGATTTAGGGTTAAGAGAAACATTAGAATTATCACGTACAGCATGGTGAAAACCTCGCTAAACATGGCTGTGGCCGGGTCATTCCGTTTAGGACGGCTAGTATCCGAAGACGGACGTTCGGATCAGGGCGGTTCTATTGACTTCTCATATGCCTTACTGGGATAGTCCAAGTCTTAGATTCTTGGTCTAACTGATCTTTTAACCTTTGGCTCCGACTCTTCGGAATCTGAACTAGAGATTTTACCGGCGCCCTTCAATTTAGGCTGTTTCTCAGGCGAAGGTTGGCTTTTCTCTTCATCTGAGCTACTGGAACTTGAGGGGTTGAGAAATCTTTGAAACTTTGGATCGAACAGTGGTTACGCCCTTTTTAGCGCGTAGTTTGTTAACCACTGACACGTTCGGATCTCGGGCCCTTTGGGCTCCATCCCTGACAACTACCATGTTTATGTGAGTGACTAAATCTTCACTCTCATCCTGATGTATTTGAACAAATTTTCGGTCATTTTTCTTTTTCATCCCCGAGCAAACTTTGGCAATATCTGCAAAAAAGTGGATTTCGTGAAAGTCCATCAGCTTTCCGAAGTTGCGGATTATTCCGATGTTTAATTTCAAAATCGTATTCTGAAAAAGTCATCTGCCATCTAGCTAAACGAGAATTTCGTGGGGGATGTTTCATCAACCATCTCAAGGCAGAATGGTCTGTAAATAAAGTGAAAGGAGGACCCCCATACAAATAGTGACGAAAATGTTCACTACCAAATTTCATAGCTAAACATTCCTTATCATGTGTGGAGTAATTTTCTCATATTTCTTGAGTGACCGTGCTGCATAAGCGACAGGATGGTATTTACCATCATCCTGTTCTTGAGACAAAAACGGTTCTAATCCTAAATCAGAGGCATTTGTATGCAGAATGAAACCTTTAGCCAAGTCAGGGTGAGCGAGCACGGGTGCCTCTACTAAACTTTTCTTGAGGAAATCGAAAGATTGCTGGTGTGTATTAATTCCAGACAAAGAAATCCCTTCTTTTTTAGCGAGTAAAGTGGTGCGGCTAAGTAAAAAGTTAAATCCTTTCAAACGCACATCTTCGGACAATGGAAAAACCACAAACAGGACTCCATAAAAACTTAAACCCACTCTCCAATAACACTGCAAGCACAGGAACGTGCAAATTTGGGCAATTTGGGACACTAAATGCACACGCACATTAGGACGAAACAACTTAGCTCTACGGGGATCGGTGTAGATGTCAATCATTCCAGGCTCCATTCTGAGACCTTCGGGCAAATCACTACTCCATCGATGAGGACCTCTTAAGGATTCAGGACAATCTAACGGCAAGGGAAACTCTGGATTAGCAACACCTTCAATTTTTTTTATCCGGTTCAACCGACGTTAAGACCAACTTTGGAGCCATTTGAAACCTAAATTTCATGCTAACTTTTAGTAAGAATATTCCTAGCAACACCATGCTCGGTTAATTAACTATCCACACTAATTAGCAACGATTATCATTCACACAGGCAACACACAATTAGAGAAGAGAGGAGACTTAAGAACATTCAAGTAAGCATCTATGAGATACACACACACATAACTGAGACAGTCAGGAAAGGAAGATGTCAGCTAAATCTATCAAGCTACTTAAGGTTACTCTGTCAGCAATTTGTCAATTAAGGTTATAAGATGTCAGCGAGTTAGGGACGAGATAAATACTTACGACTACACTTTGCAAATTGCCACAAATTACAACTATAACGCTTACAGATTATACTATAACGTAATATTACTTAACGAAGAAGAAGAAGAAAATGGTTTTGATATTTTTTAAGAATTTTCTATGTTTTATATTGCTTTTTGTGTTGAGTTTTATTTTTATTCTAGCAATAATAATGTACAGTAATAGAAGTCTATAATAGGTATCTATTTTACAGTGATTACATCAGTTTACGTATGAGGCTTACATTCATTAAACTATACAGTACATTCGTTATTTTTGTATTATTTCTAAGATTTTCTAACATTTTTATGATTCTAGTTTAGCTAAACGACAAATCTAGATTTTCTGTTCTAACATTGTTATCGATGCCCAATTCGGACAAGAATTCCCGAGGGCAATACATGGGCTTAGCCCGAAGACCTAACTCCTGCGAATTTATGCCTATACCATCAACAGATGTTGAAGTCGAGGTACTGTGCCCGTCATGGAGCAAGCGGCAAGAACTAAAACACATTTCTTCCTACAGTACGGATGTTATGTACTGAGGCAATGCCCAACATGGAGCAACTTTAACAAAATCCAAATTCTAGATCATCGGTACAGATGTTATAACCGAGACCTCTTATTCACAAATCAATATACTATTCGCTAGAAGGAAGTTTGGTCAACACAAAGTTACGACAATCAAAACTGTACAATTTCTTAGAGTGCAGTACACTATTCCTAAAATTTCTACAAATTCCTTTACAAACTTGGCAATCATTTCTTACAAACTTTATACAAATTCTATTTTACAATCACAGCACTATTAAGCGTCCAAACTTAGTGTTCAGACGAGTGACGTCCCGAAGCAGGGTCAGAGGAGGTATCTCCACGCTTAGACCTCCTAAAGGGATTTTGAAAAAGGGGACTTGGCCCAGAAAACAAAGGGCTTTCTGAGAAAAGTTTCTCTACATTAGGTGCAGAGGATCTGCCGGATTTCTTAGGATCATCGGCAGGAGAAGATTGATTCGAAGACGAACTGGAAACTAGTTCCATAATCTTGATTTTAGGTGAGTTCTTGGTAGGCCATTGGAATCCGGCTGGTGTCTGTACGGATAGCACTACCATAAAATGATCGCTATTCTCGTTGTAGAGATAAAGCGAATTTCTCTCATAACTTTGGCCTGATCCAAGCAAAGCATCTGGCAAAAATTGTTGCCAAGCCCAAACGGGACCAAACTTTGAGTATGACTGTATGGGCGTACGTAGCCAGGCAGCAGTCAGAAAGAGTTCATCATCAGTCGCATATTCGGCAGTTTTGGTGAGTCTGTTTTTGACTGACTCCAGGTCATTGAAAAGTGTACGAAAACGCCGTTTATGCTCGTATGTCTCAAGAAACGTGAGTAAGTCTCGTTTGATATGTACCCAATGCTCTTCAGAGCCAGTAATGGCTAGCGAGATAGCACGGTAGTAGCAATTCCCATCTCCGATAACGTTAACGACCTCATAAGGCTCATGGAGCGGAGTGTGTCTCATCATTTCAGGCAAAATATGGTCAATTGGCAGACCACGTAATAATGCCATGTGACGTTGCCAGCGAGCGTCAACTGGATTGAAGAAATGTCTACGGTTAAAAGCGATGGGGTCCTTTTCCGGTGTCAAAGATTCTTCACCCATGAATTGGGGAATGCTATCGGAATCCGAAGCGGAATCTTGGGAAAAAATAGCAACTTTCAATGGAACGACGCTTTTCTGTTTAGGTGAGAGCGGAACTCGCTTCTGAGGCTGTACAGTCTGTTTTTCCGGACTGGTATCAGAACGAACAACTTTAGATTTTCGGCTAGGCTGCTTGCGAATTTGTGGTCGCGGATCCTCATTCTCAGAGGGCGAGTCAACAGCAGGCGGTGTTTTAGGAGGTTCCGGTTCTAACGGTACTTTAGCAGCTTTCGAGTGCCGCTCCTTAGGAGCAGGAGATTTGTCCTTATCTGAATTTGAATCATCATGATCGTGAACGGGTGCCGTAATTACACGAGGTTCAACACAAGGGTACATATTATTAAACTTAACTTTAACTCTTTTCGCGCGTCGATTTCCTGCGGGATAAACCTCTGCGACACACCCAATAATTTTCTCTATACGATATGGTCCAATTTTCTTATCCAAAAGTTTGAAAACCTGATCTCGTTTTGCAACATTAGATGCTTTAATCATAACCAAATCACCGACCTGAAATTTCGGCTCAACTGCATTTTGATTATAATTTGCATCCTAAATTTTTCTAGCAGCTTCTATTTTTTCACGAGCTAAAGACCAGGCTAACTGCAATGCTTCAGTTGCCTCTCGAACATAATCAAACCCAGAATATTTTCGATCAGTAGGTATAGAAACGTTGGTTGCGCTAGGTAAAACGGGATCCCAAGCATGCAAAAGATAATGGGGGGTTTCACCTGTGGTTGAGTTTATGGAAGTATTGTAAGCAAATTGGCAATACGGAACCATGTTATCCCACTCTAAATGATTTTCAGTTACCGTAGCTAACATATCAAGCAAGGTTCGATGCCAGCGTTCAACTTGACCATTCGCAGCGGAGTGATAGCGAGTAATTTCAAGTTTTCGAGTTTGCACTTGCGAGCAAATTTCCTTATTCAGCAGCGCAACAAACTCCTTTCCTTGGTCTGAAATAAGCAGTTTTGGAGAGCCATATTGCAAAATAACAAATTCGAGGAAACTTTGTGCCACAGTGTAGGCTGTCTTGTTTTTAATAGGAATTGCAATGACATATTTAGAAAAGGCGTCGACAAAACTCAAAATATGTTTCATACCACTTCTGGAAGCTTTGCTTACATCCATGAGATCACAGTGAACACGTTCAAAAGGTTCTACAGCCATAGGAGCATGCTGTAAAGGTGCTTTAGGATTTTTGGGTGGGCCTTTTCGTTTTTGACAGCGCGGGCAAGACTCTACCCAACGTTTAACGTCCGTATACATTCCGGGCCACCAAAAATGTTGAGATAATCGAAAACAAGGCTTATTTCTCTCGCTGTGCGCGGCGTAAGGACTATCATGACACGCAGCAAGTGCCTCATCTCGTAAACTTCGGGTACAGCTAAAACTTCAAGGGTAGTATCTCGTACTTTCTCTAAATGCACTAAGACGTCATCGCGCATATCGCATTGCTCAGCTAGCGAAGTAATTTCGACTGCAAGATTAAAGTTGCTAGGTAGATTTCCATTAACTTTGTAATCTATAATGCCATTCAAAAGTAAATCTTCACGTTGCAAGGCTTGTAATTTTGTCCAAGATTTAGGGTTAAGAGAAACATTAGAATTATCACGTACAGCATGGTGAAAAACCTCGCTAAACATGGCTGTGGCCGGGTCATTCCGTTTAGGACGGCTAGTATCCGAAGACGGACGTTCGGATCGCGGTTCTATTGACTTCTCATATGCCTTACTGGGATAGTCCAAGTCTTAGATTCTTGGTCTAACTGATCTTTTAACCTTTGGCTCCGACTCTTCGGAATCTGAACTAGAGATTTTACCGGCGCCCTTCAATTTAGGCTGTTTCTCAGGCGAAGGTTGGCTTTTCTCTTCATCTGAGCTACTGGAACTTGAGGGTTGAGAAATCTTTGAAACTTTGGATCGAACAGTGGTTACGCCCTTTTTAGCGCGTAGTTTGTTAACCACTGACACGTTCGGATCTCGGGCCCTTTGGGCTCCATCCCTGACAACTACCATGTTTATGTGAGCGACTAAATCTTCACTCTCATCCTGATGTATTTGAACAAATTTTCGGTCATTTTCTTTCTCATCCCCGAGCAAACTTTTGGCAATATCTGCAAAAAGTGGATTTCGTGAAAGTCCATCAGCTTTCCGAAGTTGCGGATTATTCCGATGTTTAATTTCAAAATCGTATTCTGAAAAAGTCATCTGCCATCTAGCTAAACGAGAATTTCGTGGGGGATGTTTCATCAACCATCTCAAGGCAGAATGGTCTGTAAATAAAGTGAAAGGAGGACCCCCATACAAATAGTGACGAAAATGTTCAATACCAAATTTCATAGCTAAACATTCCTTATCATGTGTGGAGTAATTTCTCTCATATTTCTTGAGTGACCGTGCTGCATAAGCGACAGGATGGTATTTACCATCATCCTGTTCTTGAGACAAAACGGCTCCTAATCCTAAATCAGAGGCATTTGTATGCAGAATGAAACCTTTAGCCAAGTCAGGGTGAGCGAGCACGGGTGCCTCTACTAAACTTTTCTTGAGGAAATCGAAAGATTGCTGGTGTGTATTATTCCAGACAAAACGAAATCCCTTCTTTTTTAGCGAGTAAAGTGGTGCGGCTAAGTGTGCGAATCCTTTGATAAATTTAGCATAGTACGCGCACATTCCTAAAAAACTTTCGACATCCTTTTTTTTAGGCACGGCTAAATCATGAATAGCCTGAATTCGCTCTTTCAGAGGCTCAACACCTTGTTCCGAAATAATGTGCCCAAGATAGGTCACAGATTTTTTCAAAAAGTGGCACTTTCCAGGGTTCATTTTTAAATCAGCTGCACGTAATCGATCAAAAACTTCCTGCATAATTTCCAGATGCTCCTCAAAGGTTTTGGAAAAAATCAGATTATCGTCGATATAAATAATGCACTTTTTCCATTGCAGATCTCCTAAAATTCGCTCCATGCAACGCTGAAAATTACCTGGCGCACATCTTAACCCGAAAGGCAAAACGTTATATTCAAACTGGCCATGAAAAGTATTAAAGCTGGCCTTGGCCTTAGATTCATCGTCCAATTCAATTTGGTTGAAGCCTTTACTCAAATCGATTGTCGAAAAATATTTTGCTCCCTTTAAAGAGGTCATAATGTCATCTATTCGAGGAATCGGATAGACATCTGGATCGCTAATTTTGTTAACTTTCCTGAAATCTACGCATAATCGCAATTTTCCACCCGGTTTTGGGACATAAATCATGGGTGAGCTCCAAGACTTGTAGAGGGCCTAATCAGCCCGTATTTTAGCATTTCTGTCAGTTCCTCTAATAAGGGTTGTCTCAGATGCACGGGCAATCGATAGGGCGTTGCGTAAATCGGTTTTGACTCGCCAGTGTTAATATGTGCTTTAAAAATGGTGCATTTTCCGATATCAAACGGATGTTGAGAAAAACAAATTTTGTTCTCATTCAAAAGTCCTAGGAATCGTCCAATTTCATTCTCGCTTAAATTTTCCGTGTCAAAAGAAATCTCCTGCATGGCCTCTGGAAGGTCATCCAATTTACATGGGCGACTAACTTTGCAAATATTACATTGAAATCTCGGCCTCCCTTAACGTTCTTTGCACAAATAGACTTGAATGAATTTCTGAGACAGACTGTCTCACCTCGCTCATTGACAAGTGGTTTGTACTCGCGCATAATTTGTCCCTTCCTAAGTTCATTTTTAGGAGTGACATTGCCCAGTGTAGAATTTTCATAAACAGTTAACGGGTGGCCTGTCTTGTTTTTCATCAAAACCGGAATTAACCTTTGTCTCAAATTGACCATAGCGGGCATGACTTGTATAGTGGAGTCATTGCTCTCAAATTTCGATTCGGAGGGTTCGAAAAATCCGTCATACTTCAATTTTTTCATACTTTCCACCAAAGCAGGCACAGTAACTTCAGAATAAGCAGGAATTGTGACTTTCCTAATTGCTGACACTCTATAAGCAGTCTGTGTGGCAGGCGTATGATGGATTAACTTTGCAATCATAGGCGGTCTCTCAGGCTTGGACAACTTTAATTCCCCTTGCGCAAAACTTAAAATCAAATCACCCCCATGTTCGTGTAAAAAATCAGTTCCAATTAAACAGTCTTCTGCCAAACCTTTTGGTACTAGAAAGGTGTGCTCAACAGTAATCCCTGGTGTATCATAAAATTCAACAGGAACTTTGACAGCACCCCGAAATTTCAAAGCCTGTCCGTTTACACCCTCGGCACGTAAAGATCTATCCATAGGTTAAATCTTCAATTTTAAATGCCTAGCCAAACTTTCATTCATTAAGCTCAAATTTGCGCCAGTATCCAATAAAGTTTGCACGAGTTGCCCATTCAGATTTACGTAAATCATAGGTAACGGCCTAGGAGGCAGGGAAACAACTTCCTCCTCCAAGTAACAAGTACAACATTCACGTTTGGTCATTCCTATCTGAAAAGTTTTGCTCGTTTTCTGTTCAGCCGGTATGGTAAGAGGCAAGGTCACACGGGTGCCATCAAGCTCTGGCCAAGTTATCGTGTGCTGCCCTAGATCTAAGGAAATTTCTCCCGGAAAGGTTACCATGAAATCAGATCCTAGGATACAATTTGCTGTAAGTTTTTCAACCACTAAAAATTTCCAGTTATGAACAGGTAGGCGTCTTTCAACTCCACGGAAAAGAATCGGTATTTTAACATACCCCAAAATTTGACATTTCCCACCGTTAGCAGTCCGAAGTAAACCTAAAGTTTCTACAGGTGTAGTGGTTAAACCCAGTTTTTCGACTAAACTTTGTGAGACGACAGATACCAACGAGCCAGTATCAAAAAGCGCATCCACTGGTCTACCTACCAAAAGCAAACTGATCATCAGCGGTATAGTTCTTACCATCAAAACAGAGTGTGCATTTACAGTTCTTCCGGAATTCCTAATTCCTGAGCGGGTCTGAGGTCCTGATCCGTCAGATTCAGGACTAATTGGCCTAACATGTCGCTTAAAAGGACTCGTGGCGGCGTCAGCCTGTGTATGGCCAGGTGACCCACTATTCTCTTCCTCAGAACCCTCAAAGGTCACTTGTCGTGAAAAGCGCACGATTCTTTCTCCTTTTCCTTTCGTATTTCCGAAATCTAAATCGATTAGTGGTGACGGTTGACTTTCCTGACTGTCATCAGTCATAGGCCGAGAACTCAGGTCTAGGTGGTCATGTCCGTAGTCGGACATAGACGAGGCATAGGAGGTGTCTCGGCACATAGGCTTATAGTGTGCCATCACGTGGCAACGGTTGGCCATTGACCTACGA
The DNA here is from genome assembly GCA_030248195.1 of Trissonchulus latispiculum. NCBI lineage: Eukaryota > Metazoa > Nematoda > Enoplea > Enoplida > Ironidae > Trissonchulus > Trissonchulus latispiculum. Next base: position 12,667 of record JASAND010026857.1, read on the forward strand.
TTTCTTTCTGCGAACGAAGTTTCTAAATTTTCTCGTGGCCGGTACGGCATAGGATCACTCTTAACTGATAGGTTTCCCAATTCTAGGGGAGGTTCCTCCTCATCATCGCTAAACAGAGATGCCTGTAACTTTTGACTCTCTACCGGTGCTGAGATAGTTGGTCGGTGAGGTCGTGGCGGAGGACCCCTTCGATTCCGTATTCTGGCCCTAAATTTCCTACCACAGGGCGTAATCCACCAAACTATAAAACATCCTATCAAAACAATTACTATCACTACTACCAGTCCATGCTTAAGTTCTAATGGGATCAACGGCAAATGTACATAATTTTTCACTTGACTTTGAATCAAATTTTTGGCTTGCTCATTTTCGTAAGCGACAGTAGAAAGTTCGGTGAAATGCAACATGATCCGTCCCAATGGGGCGGGAACAATAATTTCCTGTAGATCAGAAGTGGTTATGGTAGTTTTGGCAACACCTAGAATGCTGGTCAAAATCGTATTTCCTATAATTAAATGTAGATAGCGTCCGTGCTCAAACCAGAGTGTTCCGGTTGCGGGAACAGCTACTCTTTCTCCCTCAGCCACATGATTCAGTGAGGGGGAGCGAGCGACAATGACCTCAGTATAGTTTGTCCTAATTAAAACTCCTGCCGGTGTAGTGCGGTAAATAGTAGAATTATCTAAAACTTTGATTTGAATATATTCTCGACAGTGTTCAAATTCTTTTCCCATATGATCAATAGGACGACTAATTAAAATTTGCAGACATTTCGCTTTTAGACTAGTTACAATCGCATTAGGCGGGCAAAACCATAATCCAGGCGCGGTTTTACACTCTGAAACATCAATTTCGCGAACTTCACCAGTGTCTAAACGCTGCGCATACTCAGGTAAAGGCGCCAAAGCTGTAATTACATTTTCTCGAGAGTTATAACCAACATTATGAATGGCGTAAAGAGGACGTACCTCCTGTTCCAGGGGAACGGGAATTTCAAGCATGAATCCGAGACGTAGGGTATTGAAGTCAATTTTGATCGGGTAAATTTTTCCAAATTGGTACATCAAACTTCGCTCTTGGCTGAGCAAGGAATTCCGCAATGACGGATGAGTTCGAATAATTCCTTTTAACGTTTGCAGATTTATCAAATTCGGATTAATTTCTGAATGTAGTCCAGCTCTCATAACAGAATTAAAACCATCTCTCAAAGAAGAAGTAAAAATGTGTGCTAAAAGTTGCATATAAATTTGTCGCATATAGGAGAAGTTTGAACATCGAGCCCTAATAATCAGCGTAGTCAAATCCTGCACGGTATGATGTAAAAAAGCGTAAACCTGCTCATTAGCATGAACTATTCTCTTAATGGAGTCAGTAATCTTAAGTTGATCCTCTCGCAAAACGTTAAATCCATGTTCAACAGCAGTAACTCGATTATCTAACTGTCCCATATGATAAGTGTTAGCTAAACTATTCGCTAAACCTCCTAATCCCAGAGCTCCGGCTAACAGAATTTCAATGAAACGTTTCGGTCGGCTATGTGCTTGTTCAGGTGCCGAATATGACGTACAAACTCCAGGCGTAGATCGGCACAAACTAGATAAAAGCTTCGAGTAAAAATGCGTATTCAGTACTCCTGAGTATAATTTCCGATATTCTAACTTAATAGCATCAACTTCGCGCTCTAAGTAGTCAAACTGTGGGCAACTTTGGTTAATACTTTGGTTCATACGAACGCAATATGTCTTCGTTTTTCCGGTAGCTAAATCGATACAATCTTCCTCATTAGCCCATTCGGGGGGCTTCCATTGAGAAGACATTGGTGGCACCGCCAACTGTACTATCAAAGCTAGGTACTCGATTTTCTGCGAGATGACCCCTATCCCAGCGGGACTCAAAACTGCTCCCCAACGGGGTAAGACCAGCGTTCCAATTTTGGCTATTTCATCCGCTAAAAATCGCGAAGAATCTGTGTCAGCCTGCGTCTGTGCGTTGGCTTTCGACACTAAAAAGGCCAACAAAACCCAAGCAGCGGGTACGGCGGCCTTTCTCAAGCTTCGAACCAATACAGTCATGACCCACAACAGGCACATGACTACCGAGGAAAGTTGGCCTAGGCTAGGCTTATTTTCCTCACTACCCTGAACCTCTGCATTATTCTCAGTTGGCTCAAGGCTGCACTGAACTGCAACTGTATTGGTATCCACAATGGGCTCATGAACTTTGCGGACCCGCCTGGCACTAGGCATACGGGTAGAATTGCGAGGAACAGGCACAAATGGTTCCTCCTCAGTTGATGTGAATGAACTAGCACTAAGTGGCCTAACTACAGGCCGTTCATAAGGTACATACGGCTCTGGTGCTCGACAAGTACAGATCAAAGGCTGTCGGCACATCAAAACTTTATGTTGGAAATGCGGTGAGACTAGACAACGCTTAGCATGCATCAAACAATTTCGAGAAATGTTTCGCGCAGAGCGAACCGAATATTGCCCAGACGAGTCAGACCTAGAATCTTCTCTGCGGCGGGGAGAATAATATCGCTCACCGTCACAGCGATCATCCTGATAATCACTATGGACTGAACCAGAGGCACTCGAATAGCGCCCAGATCGATATCCGCCCTCATGGCGTCGATCTCCTTCCTGTGTCTTAGAGCAAGACACCGCAAACTTAGGCCCATATTGCCTCTTCATTTCCGGGGGAAAATCTCTACCCCGATCCCTACGATCATAATTTTGATTTCCATAGTGCTGTTCCCTTCTGGGACCCTTCTGCGGTCACCCTGATAATTCCGGTTATCTTGCTCATAGCGGTCTCTGCGACCATTCTGATCAAAATTACCCTCTCTACGACTTGGGTAATTTGCATTATTCCTAAAATTTCTATTTCCATCTGACCTTCTCTGAAAGTTTCTGTTCGAGCCCTGATTATGGGGCCGGTAAGCACCTCCACCAGGTTGGCGACATTCTCTGCGAACATGCCCTGGTCTGTTACAATTAAAGCAGGTGTTGCCGGGAGGCAAGTCACGCCCTTTCCCGTTTTTACTGGAATTTCCGTTCTGCTTAGAGTCGATCTCAAATTTCTCAAACTTTGCCTTTAGCTCCCTAACAGCTTTCTCTGCCTCTGCAATAGCGGCGGATGTGTCCTGACCACTCCTAAAGTTTGGCTCAATAAATGAAGGGTAGGCTTCACCGGGATATTCGCCCTCAGCCTGTAAAGCCTTCTCAACAGCACGCTCCATTGTTTTGCAACCAGGAGGCACGCGAGCTTTCAGATAGCTTCTCAGTCCAAACAAGAACAAACGTAACTTTAACACTTCTATTTGACTTTCTGAAAAACCATCCTTCTCAGTAAAACTCAATCGCGCGTACCTATTAAGCCTCATGAGGTAATCCATCACGGGCTCTCCCTTCTCCTGTTTCACTTGAAACATAAGAGATGACGCATGGAGCGCCGTGTGGGGAGGGATCATAACTTTCTTGGCGGCTTCGACCATTTCGGCCCATCTTCCGCGACTAGCTTTTGGCACTGATCGGAATTGCTCTAATGCTCTGCCTTCGAGCGAACTTGAAAATGTCAAAACTTTCTGTCCCTCGTCAAAATCCATAACTTGGCAAAATCTAACGTACTTCTCGAGGTGCTCCTCGAAGGACTCTGAAGGTAACCCATGATATATGGGAACTGAACTATATGCGGCGGCTACTCCCTGTGCCCTAATAGCTGAATTAAAATCAGAAAGCGTATCCGTTAATTTCTGCAAAACTTGTGCCTCAACGCTCGGCGGGTTATTTTGATTTCCCCGGGGCCCTGGCTGCGCAGGTGGCCCTAACTCGGCTGTATCGTTCGGCATTTTGTTCAGAATTTGTTACAAAATTCCAATCCAGTAGACTTAGCTCAAGAAAGAAAGTTTAAAACGGCAAAATAAGAAAATTACTTCTCTAAAACTTGCCTATAGAAATTTAAAGTAATTCTGCAGGTTCTCAAAAAGAAGATTTGCTCCATGAACGTTTATAAAAGTATCAGTCTGACAAAATTAATAGCTATCCTTACGTATAATTGAATTTATGAAAATTAAGGCCTACGTAATGTAAATTAGATAACAGGTTAATAAAAATTAATACAATGATATGACGATACAAGAATTCAAGAATTATCTTTGTAAACCAGGGGGAGTTTTGAAAGGTCGTGAGAAGTTCGTTTCGAGGAAAAAGGGCACGATAATTTTCAAGAATCAAAGACAAATTTGATACTGTGTTCAAATTGCAGAGCTCTATTGAAAATTATCACCCAGTTTTGTCCTCGCCTGAGGGAGCTCCACATGTAATAAAATATGCTTTTGCTGAGGGTAGATTCCAGTAATATTAATTCGCTTTTGAACTTTAGAGCACTGGTATTTTAAAGTCCTTTCAGCCTTCCAGGGGTTTAAGCCTCCAACCCAACCCACAGAATAACCTATCTATGACAGCGGTTCCTATTTAGTTGAAATGTTGCGTTCAATGCCGGTGTCTAGGCCTCTTCTTCAGGTTTCAAGTGGGCGGTCCACTCATTTACAACTCAATCCAGTGATACTTACAATCCTGAATAACCAGTTAGTTCACCAGTCAAGTCAAGTTAATACTTGAATGGCTCGCTAAAGGCATATACTGATCTCGCTCACTACGCTCCTAATCTGGGCTAAACTAGTTAAAAAATCCTTATGGGAGGCAAAATCTAAATTCTCGTTCTATTAATCCTGACAGTACAAGCACAAGATGATACAAAGGCACAACATAAGTATTACTTTACAATTTCAGATGGACTTAAACTTCAAACAAGGTTAAGGTCAGAATTAGACAATTACCGATCAAATTATTATTGTTAATATTACACAATATTATTGATGAATGTACAATTTTCACAAGTACAAGGATGACTATACTCAGATCATGAAAGAATTCCGTGAAACACCCCAATGAGATTACTAAACCTTTGACTAAACAAGATCGCAGACCGCTTTTCCCCGACTTTGAGAACTTACGCTTACCAGTTCCTTTCCGAGTTGAGGTGGATACGAGTAAATGTTGTGAAAGCCAGAGATAAACAGGGAAGCAAAATATAGTAGATTTGGGGGCTAGCTGTCAAATGTAACTAATCAGGCCTTCCAAGGCACTACCGCAAATATTCCGTAAAAAATGACTAAATCGCCAGCTCCGTCCGAGCAACCAAAATAACTGATACTGTAGACTGCAAACACGACTGTTCAAGACCGAGTCCGCCCCAAGACTGAAGACTTGGGAGAAAACAAGATTGAGACTGGGTCAGTCACCCAGCTCTTTGTGTATTGTCCTGACTGAAAACTGTCAGTCAGGATTTGCGGTGTGCGTTGGAAGTCTTTTCCTGGAGCGGCCGTAATTTTGCTGAAGAAGAAAAATTGCTTTCTTATCTCTTTCTAAACGGTTTCTAAGAGGCTTACCTGGGGACCAAAAACTCCCCAGGTAAGTAGTTTGTCAAATATTTTCGTCTTTTCTCCAAAATTAATTGCTAAACCGACCCACTAGGAAGGATCAAAACAGGAAATTTAGATCAAAACAGGAAATTTCCACAGTTATCAACAGGTACAAACAAGGGGGTCACCCCACGAAAGATTACAGGCAGTTAAGCTTAGGTAAAATAAAAATAAAATACATACTGTTCATTTCAAGCCAGACAAGCCAGTTCGGATTCAAGCGGACCAACAGCCAAACAAACAATTAAACAAGTAGGCAAACAACACAGAGACAACATATTGTTTTCATGTTCACTTTCATTTCAAACGGACCAAATTCATACTTCAGTTTCAAAATTCCTTGACCCAGAATAGTCATCAGTATAGAAGCTCAGAGACAGTAGTAGTACAAAATGTAGGTAAGCCTTCCTTAGAACCAAAATATACAGACAAAAACGATCAAAACGCAGCCTACCCATCACATTTAACCTAAAGTTATGGAAGCTAAATATTAAACTCACGAAAGTAACTACGGGGGTCTGGGGGCGGTGCCCCCCAGGAGTTGAAGAATTTTTGAGACGACAAATCAGACGACAAATCCGGTGCGTCGACAAGACAAGTTCGGTGCGTCAGAGGAGGAATCCGGTGCGTCGGTAAACCAAACCCGGTGTGTCAGACGACAAATCCGGTGCGTCGGCAAGCCAAGTTCGGTGCGTCACAGGAGGAATCCGGTGCGTCGGTAAACCAAACTCGGTGTGTCAGACGACAAATCCGGTGCGTTGCTAAGCCAAATTTGGCGTGTCAGAGGATGGATCCGATGCGTCGGTAAGCCAGACTGGGTGCGTCAGAGGACAAATCCGGTGCGTCGGTAAGCCAAATTCGGTGCCTAGATAGGTCAAATCAGGTGCGCGCTTGCATGCTAACAAATTTGGTGTGTAGATAACTGAAAACTGTGTGGGGATGGAAGAATCCAGTTTGTGAAAACAAATGCGTAAATAAGTCAGATTTGGCTCCGAGTCCAGATCTTAGAAAACCATGTAGGTATCATTTTGGTGCGTTAATTCTTCAAAGAAATCATATAGGTATCATATCGGTGCGTATGTGAGACCTGGGGTGGCCACCCCCCGTCCACCCCCCCATTGCCCAGGTGTGGACTGCTAGTCAAATAGCATTTATTTAAAATCCGTAAATAGATGATTGAGTCATTTGAAAATTATATATTGAAACTGTGAGGAATCTAATTGTTAATTAATTACAGTGTAATAATTTGCTCAATTGCAAAACTAAAAATCATTCTGTTTTTGAAAGGAACTATATAAGGAAATTTATATACTTTTCAAACTGTACAACTTCAAACATTAATGTGAATACTGATGTTTAATGGTAGCTTTAATATTAATGTTAGCTTTAATTCTTTTGAATTATAGAGCTAAAATACAACTGCAATAAATAATATTTATTAATATTTAATTATTTCTGTAATTATTTCAGCAGTATTTATGGCTATAGTTTGATTTTTAAGAATTTCAACTTTAATTAGTAGATACAAAGAAGCATTCTTTTAAGATTTTCACCTCTTTATTTCTGTCCCGTGCAACAGAGGTAAACTATATTTATGTTAGAACTAGAAGGAAATTGACGCCTGCTGATTTCAGTTGGACAGACGCATTAAGTTAATCCTTTAAATAAAAGAAAACGTTTGCCGCTACTCAGATCGACATAGGCCGATATATCAAAGTAATGATGAACCGTAATTACCATTGTTACCATGAGATGTTTTCAAATTTTAGGTAGTCCTGTTTAAACCAATTTTGTGAAAACTCTACACGAGACATACTCAGTGGCATTAAAACAGTTGGTTGGTCGACAGCATGTTATTTGATTCAACAAACAAATAATATTAGCAGTATAAGTAAATCCATTTTCTGGCAAACTTTTTCCATTAGGCATGAAACCAAATGGTTTTTTATCTCAATTTGCTTCGTCCAAAGCTTTCGAATTTAGTGTACCGTGATGGTTTTTTCTTGTAATTTGAGACACCCGAAGGCTTCCACTTCCAATGGCAATTACGAGTTACGACTAATATAATTAACATGTTATCATCTGTCCAAGGAAAAGTCATGGCAGGAGGAATGCAATGATTTTATGGGGAACAAAATTATTGATACCTACCAATGGATGACATTTGCCCACCTTATGCGCTTTAGATTTATATGCAAATCTGGGTTTCTGTTTTAATTCTCTAATTTCCCGAAAAATTGTGGTAACATTGGGTAGACGTGAGTAGACGTATGTAAATAGCAATACGTGAACACACCACAGATTCTTTTGCTGGAAATCTTCCAAAGCTTAGATCAAACTGGTATGTGATTTGTCTGAAATGTAAATCAACACATGTAACATAAACATATAAGCTTGAATCGGTTTCCCAGATTGGGGCCATGTCAATTTCGACGTGTAATTATGTAAGGAGTGAGTGAGCGACCCCCATTTGGAGTCCCATACAGGGGCGGTGTGAGATGAGGAAGGGTCAATTTGATAGAGGGTAAGCTGACAGCTTGAGTCTTCACGGCATGAGTTTGACGCTTGACATACTCTTATGTATTATGTACTCTTGATCAAATCGATTCAACAAGTAACTGCTCTGTCTTACTTGCAAGGCTGCGCACAGTGAGATAACGACGTTGAGCGGTTGTTGGAATCCGTGTAGATCCTTATGAGGCAGGATACTTTAAATAAAATAGATAAAAAAGCTATAGCTTTCTGTATTCTGGAGGGATTTACTATTAGCTTAAAATGTACAAAATGTTGTCAACATTCGTCACCTTTAAAATAATCGTAGATTATCGGAAGATAAGTCACAATGACAATTACTATGATTTTCGTTCATAACCCTCATTGTTAAAACATATTTATTTGATGGCTTATCTGCAGTATCGTTTACAAGCTTTGATGTTTTGATGTTCTAGTATAATTTTTTGGGTAACACCGTGCTTGACGGTACTGCTGAAAATTAGTAACTGTTTTAAAAGCATTTTTCGTATTTGGGAAATGACAGCGATTGTACCTTCTTCAGCGCTGCTGCAATTCGTAATGTCTTCCAGGAAACCGTATATCGGATTTCCACATCCGCAGTTTTCAATGTATGTTTGCTGAATGGCGCTTATTATGCAAGACTAAACAGAGAAATCGACATGTAAAAAACGAATAGCTGTCTTATGTTATCCATAATTATCATAGAGAACGCTTCTTTGAAGGATTGCTGGGTTGTGAACTGTTGATGTTGAACTCTAGTGCTGTTACTCCAGCTCTGTGCTAGGTCAATGAAATTAGACCTTTCGTTCAGGTATGATACTACTTTAGCCAATTTTTAGTATCTAAAGCCTCTAAGAGGCAAGGCACAGCTTCACCAAAGTATGTATGTACTATGTGGTGCCAGTAAATGGCAAGTACATGCAAGACAACATTAGGTTCAGTTTTATACATAGGTATGATGTAATATTGTGAGTGCTTGTTTTGTACAATATCTTGCTCATATTTATTCCAGCTCAACGCACAGAATAGTGGGTAATATAGGTACACAAAGCATGCGTGATGATCTGCCGAAACAGAAACATATATACAAGGAGACGAGAACTGCAAAATGGTCCAGTAGTAGAAAAAAAGCAAGTATTCAAACTATCCTACTAAACAGTGAAGATCACGCCTAACTTTACTTCAATGCTGTAGTCTCCTTTAAAGTAGTATGGAGCAACCTCGTCAGTTCGCTGAATGCAATCACCTCTTTGTTGCCTTAGCGTTTTTTGGACATCCTTAAAATTAAGCAGCAAGACTACAATAAATATTTGGTCAATGACACTCAGGTGTTTATGAGATTAAAAGTTTTATTTTAGAAAACGGAGCATTATTTAAATGCGAATCCTAGATAGATGAAGGTATGAAACAGATCGATTGCAAATACGCTATATCATGCGATTTTATGTCTGTCAATTTGTATTAGATGGTATAAATAGTATCAATATTAAGATGATAACTTTAATGTGTTTACTTCACTCTTTTAATGTCGAAACGCTACATAGGCAGGACAGATCGTGATAAAAACAGATAACATAAATTAGCATCATTTAATTAATTAGTATCAGAACTAGATTCATATTAGCAGATTTAGTACAAAGATGTGACAAACATCAAATTGCATGCAATTGGACAAACTTCGCAAGCTTTCTATTTGAAGATTACCATTTGAAGAGACATTTGAAGATAGAAATTTGCAGGTATTTCAATGGAGTCAGCAAGATGGACATGCACATCCGAGCCAGGATTGCCAATAATCAGCTTAGCGCCGGCAGAATCAGTGAATTCTAGATACTCATCATCATTTAAATTTAGCACAATCTTCAAACCTAAAACGACAAAAGAAATACACGAAATCAAAATTAAGGCTAAAAAGCACATAGGTTTCGGCCGTTCTTTAGACATACAGATCGCAGTTTTGTATCTCAGAGAACAGGAAGTCAAATCAGCCCTGATTTTTACATTTATTATCAGATTGCGAACTAATTCCATTGGGCTAAACAAGTTTTAGTGCCTGCTATCAAATGAAGGGAGTGCCCACCAACACACATTTGGAGGTTTGGACACAGATAGAGGGCATGTGTGCTTAAGGAATATTGGAATAAGAAATCTCTGGCCCTATTTCTTTAAAGATTAGAATGGTCGGATTAAACGGATTAAAAACCAGCAGGATTAAAACTTTTAACCTCTATTTCTTTATTGCAGGATTAAACGGATTAAACAGATTAAAATTAACTCGTTTAATCCCGCTGGGTTAACTCGCAGATTAAACGAGTTAATTTTAATCAGTTTAATCCTGCTATAAAGAAATAGAAGTTAAAAGTTTTAATCCTGCAGGATTTTAATCCACGGGTCAAAAACAAATCCAAACGCTATTTCTTTATTAGTTAACTTGGGATTAGTTAACTGGAAATAGTTTTTGGAAACTTCGAATTAGCCCTTGCACTACTTAAAGCGCAAAACTTGCCAGTTAACCTGAAATTTGGTGTGGGTGGGCTTCCAGTCGCACTAAAGCGAATGGCAACATAATGTCTTTTTATTTCGAAAAATTTAGTTTATGCTAGTTCCTTCGATTTGCAAGAATTACCAAAAATAACCAAAAAATTTGTCACCGATTTCGTGAAAAAGGTTCTGTATCAAGGTCCGTTTGCTATCCAGCTTTTTTATAAATTTAGTATAAACTAACGGAGTAAAAATAGCATGAAAGTAAATAATGAACAGCTGAATCAAGAATCGAATGTCAGAGCCCCATTATGCTTCCCGACTCCTAAATCAGAACTTTTCAGAAAAATAGAATACAACAATTTCTTATTTCCTCCAGGCCTTCTTTGCATAAAATGCCATCTTTTGTTTCCAAGAAAAAATCTCAAAAACTCTAAAAATGATTTCCGAAGCGGAAACTTATCGTATCTCGACACTATTTATTGAACTGCCGATTGAACTATTGAATTGAATTCGTAGAAAGGAGGTTTTGTAAGAGATTGACTAAAACTAACTACATAATTTTTATACCGCTAAGAAGATCTCGCTCTACGCACCATAATCATATAAAAATTATTACTGTACCATCTTGTAAGCCCATGTTATAGTATTTAATTTGGCAAAAGCGCCCGATTTAGAAAAAGGTCAGCGTTGCATGTTTACACTCTGAGAACCCCCCCCCCGAGATTTCGGCCTTGATGTTTCGAGCATATTGCAAACTTATTCTATAAGAACTAAGTGACTTACTCTTCCTATTATAAACTCTTGCAAATACCTAAGTTTACTAAATTTTTATGGTTTCTCTATGTTTGAGTCCGGACCTGGATCGGACCGACCGCGGCACCCACCGCCAACTCTGCTGGGGCAGTTTGATGTCAAAGGAAAAATCTGAGAATTTGTAATTAATATGACTTATATCAAATGTAATCAACACAAAAATGTTGGCCAAGACTAGCAAGTCCGAATACATAATAGTAACAAACAACAGTCTTTTTGGCTTTTTTCGAAATAACCACTGTTGGGCGTTGGCCAATTCATTTCTAGGTGACACGGGTTTGGTGACACAAAAATTTGGTCGTTTGGAAATCTGGAAATTAACTAAAATGTATGCACAACCTGAAATTTGCCTGTTGTTCCCAACTTTGTCAAGCAACCACTTTAGCTAGAAAGCGAAAAAATAGGAGCAAATAAAAAGGAGTCCCGGGGTATGTGTGTGTAACACATTTGTGTTGAATGGTAGATTAATTGTTAATTAAGTGTTAATTGCATGGTAGATACTTCAGAATAGCTGAAAATGTTGGTCGCAATTAGGGAAAAACGTTTTTAATCGTACAGCCTATGGATGAGACAGTGACTAAAAATTAAAAACGACTCGGTTAATTTGCCTGTGCGATGACACCTTGCTTCTATTGTCCGGCTTGCGTAACAGGGGAAATATGTATATATAACAAATAACTGTTATAAACTTTGCTTTGCTTTGCTAACAGTTTTTAAAACGGTTAGCAATTTTGAGAAAATAACTTTTGTATTTTTAGCAGAATCTTTTATTTAACTAACATAAACGTTATGTTTTTAAGAATTGCTAAGCTCAACACTAACATCAAATGTCCAATGAAAACGCAGCAAGTGTCATTACAGAAGTGACAGCGCCGTCTTTATATGCAGTTGCTGATTGTAAATGCAACTTTTCGCTGTTTTAGTTTTTAATCCGTTTAATCTCCGTAGCAGCACGGGGATTAAAAATCTGTTCAAAACTAGCCAGCAGGATTAAACGGATTAAAATTAATAATTAAAGAAATAGAAATTACGGCGGCCGGATTAAAATTAACTCTCTCATTTTTAATCCTGCGAAGTAAGAAAGAAATAGGGTTGGATTAAATATTTTAATCCTGCATGATTAAAGAAACAGGATTAAAGGTCGGATTAAAAGCAGCTCGTTTAACTCGTTTAACTCGCAGGAATAAAATTTAATCCGGTTAATCCTGCTAGCTATTCCTTTAATGTGGATTAATTTTAATCTAATCTGTTTAATCTTTAAAGAAATAGACCCTCTGTTGAGTCCTGAGTCAATGATCATTTATAACCAACTGACCTATCCCACTTTCTGGAGTCATCTACACAACTTTTCTTACTTTTAGATACTTTTACTCTGATTTATCACAAGCAACTCAGTTTGCAAACATACGTACATTACCTACATATAGCTATGTAACATAGGCCCTATTTCTTTAAAGATTAAACGGATTGTGATTAAAATTAATCCATATTAAGAAACAACACCTCGGATTAAACTAATTAAAATCCAGCGAGTTAAACGAGTTAAACGGATTAAATTTAATCCTGTTTCTTTAATGCACCGAGGATTAAAATTTCAATCTAATCCTGTTTCTTTATTCCCACATAGGATTAAAATTGGAAGAGTTAATTTTAATCGGATACGTTTATCGCTGTCCCTTTAAAGATTAATTTTATATTTAAAATATTTAAAAATATTTAAAAAAACTAAACACAATTTAACATGAAACAATAAACTAGACGTAGAGTTTAAGTTAATGTGATTTTAAAATACATGTACTTCAAAATCATATTAAACCTGATTTGCTTTCTTTAAAAATGATTTTAGACGTTTTGAAACTGTGACACAATTATAGAAAATTAGACGTTTTTTGAATAGATGTTTCGTCGGTAGACGTTTTGAACGTTAGACGTTTTGACTTTAGACGGACACCCATTACGTTCGTTTGTTTTTTACGTTACGTTTACGTTACGTACCCATCTGTTACGTTTGTTTTTCCTGCTGCGCCTCAGCGCAGCAGGTCTCTTAAGTTTGCTCTGCCACCTTGGTTCCACACAATTTCATGCAAAAGATAGGTGTTTGCATGAAAGCGTATAAGCAATGCTTTAAGATGGCAGAGCATAATTTACACTTACAACCCAATTTGGAAATTGGGATGAGTCATAACACAAACAAGATCACAACTTTCGCCAACTTAATGAAATGAAACAGGTTTGTTTCACGCTGACGGACAAAGCAAGCTCTTTAACAGTCTTTTGCAGACGTCAGTTTATTAGCTTTTGCAGAATGCAGATTTGCAGATTTCTGTGAAGCTGAGAAAATTTGCACTCATATGCTTTTCAAACATCATTCACAACCATAAATATGAATATTAAAAATTTTTCTGTTGTATTTTTAATGGCTTACTTAACTTTCGACTTCACAGCAAACGTTGAATAAAATATTGAAAAGTTCTGCATTTAAAAGTCTATCTTATTCTATCTGGGGCATTGCTTTGTTTAATCCCTCAGTAACCTCACCATTAAAATTAGTTTTCGCTGCGCAGCAGGCCTACAGTTGATATAAATGTTACTCTGACAACATTTAACCTTTTGCAGACATTCTTGCTTGTTCCAACTATTGCTATTTAAGCAAAGCATACTGTAACTGTAAGTGAACTTATATTGTGTGTTTGTTTGTTTGTTCGTTTCTTTGAGGACTCAACCCATTTATTTTTGTATTTACGTAATATACTCGTTGTTTCCATTTATTAAAGTGTTGTTATATTTAATTAGGCTTTTGAGTCTGAACTCCTGACTAGATAGCTAGGATAATCTACGCCGGAGACTGAGCAAGGTGGAAAGAGTAATCTCTCCCCTTAGTTAAAGAAAGTAAAAGTTATACATCACCAGGCACTCGAAAAAATCGGGCACCGGCGGGGTTCGAACCCGCGTCTTCTGCTTAACGCTCAGACTCTCTAACCAACTGAGCCACAGGCGCTTCAGTAGAAAGAGCGGAAGACCGAATACGAACCCAAAGTGTACAGCTTTTCAACGCACACGTGCATGGCACATAGGGCATCTATTCTGTTCTTATCTTATGTGCCGAGGCTGTGCCCACCGTCTATATATATATATATATATATATATATAATTATATATATATATATATATATATATATGTTTGTGTGTGTGTGTGTGTGTGTGTGTGTGTGTGTGTGTGTGTGTGTGTGTGTGTGAGTGTGTGTGTGAGTGTGTGTGAGAGTGTGTGTGTGTGTGTGTGTATGATATCCATTATATTATTATATTATTATAGCATAATAATATAAACGACATATAGTCATGTATTATTGCATTATATATAATGCTATTAATAATTTGGGTAACATGCATTTGGACTGGGACATGTTCAGCAACTTGTGGAACGCTAAAGTTTCAAAACTAAGTTTCAGTCACATCCATTTAATGCAAAGTAAGAATAGCTATTTTCGCAGCAAAACAGGAACTGTAGAAAACACGGAGTACGCCAGTTTCAGTATCCCCACTGCTTAAACCTTGATCAAGTACTGTTACCTGTTGCTGATCCTGCTTCACTGACTGTTAAATTTTGCAGGTTGTTACTATTGTGTGTAGAAAAGCAATTCCCGTAAAATGGATCCCGGTTGACAAACGGGAATAAGCTAAATAAAAGAAGTTTTTGGTTTGTTAACTTAACTCTTGACAGTTAGGTAACAGTTGCAATATACCCTTTTGCCAATTTCTTGCGCATAAGTGGCAACAGCATCAAACAAGTACACTACTAATTGTTCGATAAGATTTGTCAACACCCTGCTAAACATTTACACAATTAACAGATATTCTGCTAGCAGCGTTTAGTGCGATTTCTGACAGTTGTGATTTTGACTTTTGGAAGCCACCCACACTCGGAGTCTAGCTCAATTGCTAGCATACGGTAGGCTGTTGAACACTCTTCAAAAATACAAGCAAACGTTAGCATCTAATATCAAGCTGTAGTTCTGTTGAAAAGAGTAAACCCTTACTTTTCACACCGAGACTTCTTCTTTCCAAAATTGCATTGAACTAGGAACATGGACAACTTATATCTAGCTTCTTCTAAGCTGTCCTCGGTTATCATTCCAGACAGCATTGCCATAAGTTCCCGATATGTCAGTTGTAGCGTTTTGTTAGAGCTTAGATCTTCGAGAATGTTAAATATGCCACCGTAGATGTCCTGATGGTCATGATCGTTCGCTGTTTAATAGTTTAAGCAATTTAATTTAGGTTTTATATTTAAGTTAAATTGTAATGTTCATGATGGTCAAGTTGTTCACGCCTGTCGTACCCTTTAGTGTTATGGGTCTATCACAATAACCAATAATAACGAAACACAGAAATAAGAAATGTGGCAGAAAATTTCAATTAATTTCGAAAATTTATTAATGTTGTCGAACAATCCGGCTACATTTATTAAGGCAGCTGAACCATTTCGACTACATTAATACATGTAATTGAAATTTTTAACTACATTTAATACTGTAGCCGCAATTTTCGGCTACGCTTAGTAATGTTGAAATTGAATATGCTGCTAAATTAACTAATTCCACTGCACATTGATTACAGTTGTTTTTATTGCAGGGAATCTTCGAGTTTGCTAGTTGGATATAGCTGTTTATTTATGAAAAAATTTGCCGCTTTCTTTGGAATTATCCAGAAACCAAAGTAGACAAAAATATTCCCACACAACTAAGTATAATTTACAGGCAATTCTGGCTTAATGATAAATAGTAGTCCTTTATGCCAACCTGCTAAAACGAACGATACAAGTTAGTGTATTTCAAATGTACAATAGTTAAATATTACACATTATCTGAAATTATAAACATAAGCAAACCGTAAGAACTAATACCATAAAACTATAAAACCTAAAACCATAAAAATTGCAGTCAAATAAATGTCAGATTATTAAAGGGTCAGATCAGCAATTGCTAAGCAATGCTGATTGGATTCCTGCAATTGGCACGACGCCAAGATACGATCCACATGTGTTTCTATATCTGAAGCTAGAAAAGCACAACCGTTTAAACTGGTGGGTCCACTGTTTACGAGTAAGGAATGATTAATTTCGCCGTTCCGTTTACCCGCTTCAGTGTTAATTAATTCCGCCTCACAGAAACTAATTTGTCTGGGATTAACAAATGTACCCAAAAAATTCGGCTACATTAATAAATGTATTCGAAATTCTCGGCTACATTTATTATTTCCGCGCCATTGTTATCCGTGGTTATTGTGACAGACCCATTACGAACTTTTGTTAAAATATAATAAAGAATTGATTGAATGTAAATAGGATATTGATTGACAATTGAATAATGTTGGTCACTTTTATGGTATGCAGAAAAGTGGCTTAAAGGCTTTACGTAAAAAATTTTCCTTTCCTATTTCTCGGATCACTCAACGCTTAATAAATAGAAAAAACATAGCTGGACTCGGTATAGACGCTCTAGGTCGGTGATAGATTTAACTCAGCACAAAGCTATTAGTAAAGATTTGTCGAAATCTCTACGTAAAGACCAACTAAAGTTTGAGAATTCCTTATGTAATAAACAAAATCTTAAAGGTTTCTATAGCTATGTCAAAAATAACTTGAAAGGGCAAGAAAAAATAGTGAGTTTGAAGACTGAGAACAATCTCATTTTGGAAGGAGATAAAGAGAAGGCTGATTGTCTTAATTCCGTTTTTGCTTCTGCGTTTGTTGATGATAATGGAGTGGATCCACCGTTTAATTCTAGATGTAATACGGTTATGGATGATGTGCATTTTGATGAATTTATTGTGTGGTCTGCCCTAAATCGCTTAACTGCTAAAAAGTCCTCTGGTCCGGATGGTATTCCATCTATCTTGTTGAAGAAACTTTCTTTAGAATTAGCGGGACCTCTAAGTCAAATTTTCTCTCTGTCGTATGCAACGGGTCAGGTACCGAAGAGATGGAAAACGGCAAATGTATGCCCAATATTCAAAAAAGGCAACAGACAGGACCCTAAAAACTATCGTCCTGTTAGTCTTACAGTAGTTTGCTGCAGAGTAATGGAAGATATACTTAAACGGGCTATGATGAAACATACATTGGAAAATAAGCTTATTTCTACAGCTCAACACGGGTTTCAAGCGCGAAAGTCTACTGTGACACAATTGTTACTGTTTGTTACTGAAATTGTCAAAGTGTTGGATAAGGGTAAATGTGTGGATGTAATTTATATAGATTTAGCACGTGCATTTGATACAGTTGGACATTCAAAGCTCATAAACAAAATGAGATCATATGGATTCCCTTCGAAAGTCATAAATTGGATTGCAGATTTTCTTGATGAAAGGAAGCAGCGGGTCAAACTATTAGGATCTCTTTCAGCTTGGGAAGACGTTAAAAGTGGTGTACCGCAAGGATCCGTTTTGGGACCTCTTTTATTCTTATTGTTTATTAACGACTTACCAGATTGGGTGATAAATTCTAGTATTAAGTTGTTTGCAGATGACGCTAAGGTGTATAGGGAGGTTTCAGATGTTAATGCACAGGTATTGCTACAGGAGGATTTAGATAGTATATCTAGGTGGTGTGTGGAATGGCAGTTGAATATCTCAGTGCCTAAATGTTTAGTTTTAAGACTGTTTCCTTATGGCTGTAATAGAAACGTTTTTCAGCTACCTCATGATTATACATTAAATAATGTACAGTTATCTGTTGTTCAAAATGTTCGTGATTTGGGAATTACAATGGATGATAATTTAACTTTTACATCTCATGTTGCCAAATTAAGATCCAAAGCTGCCAAGAGAATGGGTTTAATTTTTCGAGTCTTTAAATGTAAAAGTAGAACCTTTTTGAAAAAAATGTTTACTACTTATATCAGGCCCATAGTGGAATATGCTACTGAGGTTTGGAGTCCTAGGTTTCTGAGAGATATTAGGTCGATTGAAGCCGTGCAGCGTTCCTATACTAAAAGAATAGCTGGTTTGGAAAATTTGCCTTATCGTGATAGACTTCAAATATTGGGTTTAGACTCGATTGAATTGAGAAGATTAGTTTTTGATTTATGTACTTTGTATAAGATTGTTCATAACTTAATTGATATAGAGTTTGATTCTTTGTTTCGTTATGCGGCTGTAATTGGCACACGCTTACATTATCTAGCGTTACGACCTGAAAGATTCAACCGATTTCATACCAGTTATTTTTACCATCAACGAGTATGTAATATCTGGAACCATTTACCTGAAGAAGTAGTGAGTGCTGAGTCCTTTTCTATATTCAAAACTAGACTTCTGTCAAATAGAGAGTTACTTAAAAGGTATGTTCGAGGGTGACGGGTTTTAATAAAAATTTAGGTTTAATATATTTTCCTTTTCGAATTGTCTTTCTGGGTTAAACCTAACATTTTATATATGCTTTTGGACTAATTTGATGAAATTTTAGGTGGGTGTGCTTGTAAGGCACCAGATGGTGCGTATGTACACCCATAACCGCCCATAATAGCTCTGGTTCATGTTATCAATGCTTGCACATTATAGTTAGTATATATGTTGTACAGTAGGGACCCACCAATGAAATTGCAATCCTGTGCCCCATTCAGATTACTAATGTATGCAAATTTTGATGAATATAACTCCCAGGGAGGGTGAATGAAATGAACTGGTATGCTGCAGCCTCTCCGTGCTGGCTGGGTCCCACGAATATCTGTAGTATCTATGTAGAATCTAAAGGGCTTTTTCGTTTATCGTACAAATCCAGATTTGCCCAGTTACAGTTATTCGTAGTCTGCACGGTCTAGATCCCACCAAGGTAGTTTGGGGTAAGTAGGTGAGATGTAGCATACCTACATACGCTAGGGGAACAGCTTTTGTTAAAGAAAAATTGCATGTCAATTTTTCTCAAAGTTGAAATAACTTGAATATATATTTCAATTTCTTTTTGCTAGATTTGGCAACATACATACATACATTATATGTATATATATAAAATTTGAGAAATCAAAATTGTTTAGGTATATAAACGTTTTGATGCCAATTTAGATACTTTTATGTGATACGTATGCGTTTATACGTATATTATTGCGAAAATGAGATATCAAATTTGTTTAAGTATATAAATTTTTTGATACTAATTTACATACATGACGACGATTACAAAGTTTAGTGCTATCAAAAGCTGTGGACTGCACTTGTTCGAGGGGCAACTGAGCAGCGTACGTACGTCTGTTTGCGTATTTTGGAGTATATATAACATGAAATTATGACTGTGTGCTATGTAGTTCTCCCGTTTTGTGAATAGTAGGGCTTAGGGGCGAACAGGTGCAATCCATGAGGTGGGTCCACAGTACAAATGTGCAAACAGAATTATACATGATGTTTGCGTACTGTGGGGCGGTTGTTCATTTCATTCCATTCCATTCCATTCCATAAAGGCTGACAACAACCGATGACCGCTTCATAATGCTGTGACAGTGATATTAGCGGGAGGTAAGCGATTGAATATAACTTGCAATTTCTATTTCTCCAGGAACACTTCAGTAAAATTGCCCTAAATGTTGCCTGCTGTTTCTGCTGTGGTTTTAGTAAATAGTTGTCGGATTTAGATTCACTATCTTAATTTCGATTTTATCGAATCATGTAACGTATTTCTGCTAAATGTTACCATGACCAAGAACCATATCAGACTACTACTATTCAACTACTTACGTTTGGCGGAACGAAGCTGATGGAACATCGATTCAATTTGCTCAACTAAGTCTTTATGAATGCGCACGTTCTTGAGTTGTCCTAAATAAGTATTGCAGTGTTGCACACAGTACTGGAATAAAGGAAAACGTTTTGCATTTTACTCAATGAAAATCAGCATCGACGTTTTTAAATGTAGGTATATTTGGCAGAAATATATCTGCAAAAACTTCTGTTCACTCCACACATAGATGTACATAAAGAATTTTAATGGTTTTTGGAAGACTTAAGTGAAATACCGATACCGCCAGTTTACCATTTATTGTTGTCCACTTCTCCGGTTGAACTAGCATAGGAGGCGTTGTTTTCAACTTGTCTGGTTCGACTTTTATAGCAGGTGTGGGTTTAGACACCAGTTTACGTTGTTCCAATTGTGTTGTTTGCAAAGGCATTGGTGTAACCATAAGCTCTGTCTTTCCCGCCAACCTAGTTGAATCAGTTAGTGGCGTAAATCGACTAGCTTTGGTTGTTAAAACAACCCTGTCTCTAGTTTGAGTGACTGTTCCTACTGTCTGCGCAGTTAATCTACTTTTGGCTTTTGAGGGCGGCTCTACTGTTGTCAGGGATATGCTGACTGCGCCGGACACAGAAACCTTAATTAAGCTCCTGTTGCTTAAGTCTGTATTTGGAGTCACTCGGAGGCCAACAAACGGTACAGATGCTTTGATGCTTGGAAAAGGATTTGGTGATAATGAGCGGCTCCGGTTTTCCACACTGGGTTTGGACGGCAGGTATCTGTTTACAGGAGTACCTGATGCAGTTATTATTGAAGAAATAGGCTTGAGGTTACCAGTCAAAACTGCCTGTGTTTTTGATGTTGTCCGATGTAAAGACGTCGATGCAGGTGTACTGTTTAAAGTTCCAGTAAAGGTAACTTTAGTGCTGTATGGTTTGCTATTTAACGACACAAGGCGTGAAAATGTTTGAAAACCTGTCGTTGTTGACAGAGCTACTGAAAGATAATCCGTTTTAGAGTATGTCGCTGCAGCTGCAGTTGCAGTGGTGGAATCACCTCCATGGGATGTTGCTGTCATAGATGTAGTCTGACTTAAGTAACTGATTATAGTTGAAATGCTAGGAACTGTAGTGGCGATTTTTCCGTTAGCAGTTACTGATGTCTTTATTGAAAATGACAAAAACGGTGTAGTGCTAATTGCGCTTCTTCCTAGTAAGCTAGAAGTCAATGAAGTGTTGATATCTGTTGATGTTAAAGTTGGCTTCAGGAACACAAGGTTTGTTGACACTCCCGCATCATCAGATGTTGTAGTAATACTTCTATAACTAGTTACCGTTGTTGTTGTGCTTGTTAATATTAATGTCGAGCGAAGTATTGTAAAATTGACATTTGATGTTTTCTTTGGCGGTAGATTGATTGTTTTGGTTACATGAGGTACATTACTCGTTTCTGTATTCGCATGTAACAGTGATAGTGTGTGCGTGGTGCTTCCGGTAAAACCATTTATTGAAGCCGGTAAAGGGGAGAGATGTGCTTTCGTGGAACGTTTGGTAGAAACACTGAATGAATACGGCAAAACTAATAGTGTTAGCGTAGAACTTCCGGTAAAATCCTTGCTAGAAAATGACAACAGTGAAATTGATTGCATAATACTTCCGGTGGGACCACTGAATGAAACCGACCAAACTGATAGCGTTTGTGTTGCACTTGTGGTTGGGCCGCTTATTGAAACCGAGAGCAGTGATAGTGTTTCTGTTGTTCTTCCGCTGGATGAAGTTATTGAAAACGACAATTGCGATACTGTTTCTGTTGTACTTCCGCTAGAGGCAGCTATTGAACACGACAAAGGCAATACTGTTTCTGTTGTACTTCTGCTGGACTCACTTAGTGAAGACGAGAGAAGTGATACTGTTTCAATTGTAACTCCTGTATTGACACTTATTAAAGACAACAAAGGTGGCACAGTTTGCGTGAAACTTTTGGCAGGGCCACTTATTGAAGACGACAAAAGCGACTCTAGTTCTGTTGTACTTTCAGGAAATCCAGTTATAAAAGAAAATAGAAATGATTGTGTTTCAGTTGTAGTTCCGGTAGAGCCAGCTACTGAAGACGGCAGAAGCGTTTCTAGTTCCGTTGTAGTTTTGGTAAGGCCGCTTATTGAAGAAGACAAAAGTGATACTGTTTTTGTTGCACTTCCGGTAGAGCCAGTTTCTGAAGACGACAAAAGCGATTCTAGTTCCGTTGTAGCTTCGGTGGAGGCAGTTATTGAAGGCGACATAAGTGATACTGCTTTTGTTGTAGTTTCAATAGAGCCAGTTATTGAAGACGACAGAAACGATTGCAGTTCAGTTGTAGTTTCGGTAGAGCCAGTTGTTGCAGACGACAAAAGGAATACTGTTTCTGATGTACTTTCGGTAGAGCCAGCTACTGAAGACGACAACTGCGATTCTAGTTCTGTTGTCGTATCGATTGAGCCAGTTATTGAAGAAGACAAAAGTGATACTGTTTTTGTTGCACTTTCGGTAGAGCCAGTTATCGAAGACGACAAAAGCGATGCTGTTTCTGCTGTACCTCCTGTAGAACCAGCTATTGAAGATGATAAAAGCGATGCTGTTTTTGTTGTACTTTCAGTAGAGCCAGTTATCGAAGACGACAAAAGGAATACTGTGTCTGATGTACTTCCGGTAGAGCCAGCTACTGAAGACAACAATTGCGATTCTAGTTCTGTTGTCGTATCGATTGAGCCAGTTATTGAAGAAGACAAAAATGATAGTGTTTTTGTTGCACTTTCGGTAGAGCCAGTTTGTGAAGACGATAAAAGCGATTCTAGTTCCGTTGTAGTTTCGGTAGAGCCAGGTATCGAAGACGACAAAAGCGATACTGTTCCTGTTGAGCTTCCTTTAAGGTCAGTTATTGAAGACGACAAAAGCGATGCTGTTTCTGTTGTACCTCCGGTAGAACCAGCTATTGAAGATGATAAAAGCGATGCTGTTTTTGTTGTACTTTCAGTAGAGCCAGTTATCGAAGACGACAAAAGCGATTCCAGTTCAGTTGTAGTTTCGGTAGAGCCAGTTGTTGAAGACGACAAAAGGAATACTGTTTCTGATGTACTTCCGGTAGAGCCAGCTACTGAAGACGACAACTGCGATTCTAGTTCTGCTGTCGTATCGATTGAGCCAGTTATTGAAGAAGACAAAAGTGATACTGTTTTTGTTGCACTTTCGGTAGTGCCAGTTTGTGAAGACGACAAAAGCGATACTGTTCCTGTTGAGCTTCGTTTAAGGTCAGTTATTGAAGACGACAAAAGCGATGCTGTTTCTGTTGTACCTCCGGTAGAACCAGCTATTGAAGATGATAAAAGCGATGCTGTTTTTGTTGTACTTTCAGTAGAGCCAGTTATCGAAGACGACAAAAGCGATTCCAGTTCAGTTGTAGTTTCGGTAAAGCTAGTTGTTGAAGACGGCAAATGCGATACTGTTTCTGGTGTACTTCCGGTAGTGCCACCTATTGAAGACAACGTTTGGGTTGTTGATGTGGACACCCCCCAGAAAGGAGAAGTAGTTATAGTGATGTCTCTTTGAATTGTTGAAGTATACAATAATTCAGATTTGAGAGTGTTTGTGTGCAGCAGCAGAGCAGTAGTGTAAGCTAGTTCCGTGTCCTCAACTGTCGATGTTGGCATCTCAGTTGTTTGTGTTACTGTTGAAGTGGTAACTACAGTTGTCGTTCCCAGTACACTTGTGTTGACTGTTGAGACAAAGTTAGACGTGGAAGTTGCAGGTGTTGTTGTTACTGCGTAAGGCGTTGTGCATGAATTTGCAACGACTACAGCGACTTCTATAACGGAGCAACTTTGAGGTAACACTAATTGCTGTAACATTCAGTGTAGAATTGTTTCTTGTAAATTGCTAAATAAGTGATACATATCTACGAGTTTACTAGATTACGAGGCGGCCTAGAATATCAAGCTCTACCTAACTTGCTCTCGTACTTAGGAATGATCAAAATATATGTGCATTTATATGATCTATTATTCTAAAAGACAAGAAAACACACTTAACAAGAGATGATAAAAGAGCAAAATAAAGAAGTCTTCGACAAGACTGTAAGCTAAGCAGCTTAGCTCCAAAATAAGAAAATTGACAAGACAGTTATGGAATTAGCAATCACCCGAGCATACGCAGAACCTACCAAAAATTGAAAAAGTCAAAACATTAACCATTTTCGTTTTGGTAGGGTAGTGAAATGCGTAGAAATTTAAGATTCATTGAGTTTTACAAAATATTAAACATGGAATTTTAGTCGAAGCCAGAGTATTTCTCTACACATTCGTATTCGTATTCGGAGGCCGTTCCGTCCTGCTGAGGCCCAGGATCGTGCGAAGCTTGTGGGGGAGGTGAAGTTTTCATTAATACACCGACTTTGATTCATTGTTGAAGTTGAAGTTCAGCAATATTGTTTTAGCGATAGCTGAACAAAGACAAGAGAGACAATGGAATTTGTGTTTTCCTAGTACAAATATCTACGATCTAAAATCGAACCGCATAGACAGAAAGGACGTGAGCCACCAGTCGAATAACTGCAAGCGTCTGTAGCCGGTTCCGCACAGAATCGTACTCTGCACTCTTTTGCACCGATGTCTTGAAAGCCAGGAGTTGATGAACACTTGTCAGGGAGTAGGTCTTTATTACATGGCGATCCATCGCAAGCTGCGAGACTTTCCATGACGTAGCTAACAAATGATTCGTCTGGCATTGCCACAGAGTCAAGGGCACAGGTGCCTCCCACTTTGGCACAGCGAAGAGTACAAGAATCGCCGTAGTCTCCAAAGGTATAGACGTAGCCGTCGTAGTAAGCAAGAGTAAACTCTACTCCAAATGCTGCAACAAACTGTCGTATAAAACCAAGTTAACAAACTACTGTATAATAACAAATCTGATAATGCATATTAACTTTGATTTGGTGGTGACAGTCTGAGTTTAAACCTAACCAAATTGTCAACAATACAAATGAGTTTATATGTTAGAAAACTTAATTTTAAACTAGAGTAGCGGTGTGCAGGAAGCGAAAAGCTTAGCAGCCAAACTTCTTTATGAACCCAGATGTAGCCGGTTGTTTGCCTAAAATTTGCCCAAAAATGGAAGTTGCGAATCTGCCTGATAAGCAAAATCCTCGGAAAGGCTTAACAACTGGAATCCAGATAACGTGGTTACTATTGGTTGGTTCCAATTACTCAGAGCAAGAACCCGCATTTCCTGTTGTCACCACAAGCACTTTTATTAAATTCACAACAAAATGTTATTGAAACTAGAATGGGTCTTAACACTTACTTTCTTTGCTGAAAATGACCAGAAAGAAGATTGCTACTGTCAGTTTCCAGAAACTATGGAAATTGTTACACATCGTGTGCCGTATGATAGCATCAGATTTCAAAACTAACGAATTTCATGTGGCAGAATGAGGAATTGGAGATACAAACTTGGAATTGCGGTGACTCCGCCAATTGGAGTTCATGATGCACTATTAGTCACAGCGTTATATATACTCTGTATACAGCATGATATAGGTAAATTCAGGTAGTATCCTATATTTAACGTATTAATCCCTACCATCTTTAACATTAATACTGAAATAGTATTTAAAGTAGTCTGCAAGTGAAAAACGGGAAAATAATTAATTTCCTTATCTTAATGCCAGTTTCCATGAATGGCATTTGATGAAAATTTCAAATACAACTAAACTCAAAATTCCTACTAAATGGATGGAACTTGTTATAAATCTACAGATACCAAAATATGTATCAGGTGAAGATGAAAGAATTCCCATTAAATTTCACTTTAATAAATAACCACGTTTTTGCACTAGACTGACCGAATTAGGTATACTAAATGACTCGTCACAGCGACATGTACTTGTCTTATTGAGTATTCTTATTCGCTACTCCATCAGACTACCAATTTGTGTAGAGCAATCCAGATTCAAGTCAACTCAGAACAAAGCATTTTAGGAAGGGAAAGTCACAAATTCAGCTTATTCGGGTATGATATGCTTCCATATGTTTCCAACAACAAGACAGTTTTTAGAGTTCAGCTCAGCTCAACTCAGCTCGCCTAACAGATACCTTACCTTTAAGTGTTGCTTGGTTCAAACTATAACTCGTTCTAACTTCTATATCTTGCTTTGTACATACTTGGTGTAAGAAGCTAAAATGTTCAGGACATCAAGAGCTTCAATTTGGCATAAAATATGTCAATGTTTGGAAATTTTGGAAATTTACCATTTTGGCAACATTCACTGTTAAGGCTGACTTGTTTAATTAATGTTAGTGAATGTTAGTCTTCAAGTCCTAATTTGATCCTGAGTCGGCTATAGGATTACAACTCACCCCATTTCGGTCACGTACCCATTTAGGTGGAACTAAAGAAGTAGGCATAGGATATACAGAATAATAAACGAGAGAAAGAAACATGTCACTACAGTACAGTACGTTCTATCCGAAAAGTTCAAATTGGTTGATTAGACTGTCACCACTGTGGTGTAGTGGTAAAAACACCTGCCTGCGTAGCAGAAGGCTCGTGGGTACGGTCTCAAGACAGGTCGACGTTTTTGTTGTCAACACTAATTGAACTTCTAACTTTACTGTATTTCTCGCGGGAGGGAATTAAATAGAATCTGGCGCATAGACGTGTTCCAAGTAGGTATCTCTCATGGCATTGTAATAGTGTTGCTGCATATGTGCTGAAGTTGTAAATTCGTGTTTTAGAAAGTCAAATGATAACAGAATTAGACGACTGCTTTAGACAAGTCATATATTTTTTGTGTCCACTCTTTTGAACAGGTCGGAATGGCGTGTAGGTTCAGGTATTAGAGTGTAGGTAGAGAATGTAACCCAAAGAAACCCTAGTGCTCATTGGAGTGCAGTTTCTACCGCTAACGTTGATCGTTCACCGCAGGAGAAAGTATATTGGTGGTCGAACTGCTTTTTGTGGTCTAAAGAAGGTTAAGTTTCTGCACCTGCCCAGCAGGTTACTCGTACAATAGCCACCACAAAATTGTACGAAAATGTGCTAAACCGGTGCTGGTAAAAAAGTCAAACAGAAGTGATCTCTCCATCTCTTTAAACGAGCAGAACCGCAGACAAAATGAACAGCTTGAGGTATTAAGCATTTATTTAAAGTTGGCAGCAGGGTACAATGCTTAAAGCCGCTCAAGTTAAGTATTTCAATGTGGTATGGTAAGCTACCAACTCAACACAGTGTTTAGATATATACTGATCCTATAGCTAATCCAAATTTATCAATTATTTAAAAAGGTTGGTTGCTTTGATGACAAATATAATACAGGAACTACGGTAAGAACGCTATTGCAGCTTCGACTACCTTACAAAAAACCCAGCGACGCCAATTGAGCAATTCACTGGTGTCCATAGACTAAAGAGTTTGGACTATCATTATATGGTAGACCCATTGTCCTTTGGGGATTGCTAAGTAACAATATTCTAACTTTGAAACGCAGCAGCGTAATGATATGCCATATATAATTATGCCAATGGCTATGAAAGAAGTTTGATCACTATTCGTTAGTAGATAAAACTTTCAATATTGGAGTTTTGAGTGTTTTTTTCGCAAAAATATCCACCCGTTTAATTTGGCTGATATAATTCTTATAAAGTCTTCCATATGTTGCCGGAAACAGAGGTGGGTGTGAAACTTAGGGGTACCAACTTAGGGGTATCTGCGTATGCGCGAGTTGTCAAGTTATGGCTACTCGCAGTACAAAATCTGTGTTATGAAGAATACTTAAACCACATAAAATATAATTATCTACTGTATAAAGAATCTTTGTGCATGTATGTCATCTGATCCAGTAATCTATGTGCATTATACATTATACAGCCACAAGCAATCGATTGAGTTTATGTTAGATAGCTGTTCCAATTATCCTCAAACCTAACATTTTGGTGACCCCGACGTGAGTCGAACACGCAACCTTCTGATCTCCGTTCCAAGTCAAAATTCAACATTGATGGTTTTAAATTTGCTTGACATGTATGCGTAGTCATTATTACAGTAGTACTTGACACCTTATCTATAAGAGTCACAGTAAAGTGGAGATAGCCTTCGAACACACAGTAAACGTAACCAAGTGTCTGTTCAGTGAGTACTATAGGGCGATTTTTCCCTTGCCCCCTGAAGACTTTGGCATTCCACGTTCAATGTTACGCGTTTGATACGAAATTCTTTGCAGTTTCTCACGTTTACTGGCATTTTCGCCCCGTGTTCAAAAAGGTCCTGCAGCCAGAAGTCTACAATAAATTGCAATTAACGCGTGCTGAAAACATTAAACAAGAGATGAGAACGAATGAGCAGTCTTCTGATTTCTCATTTAGGTGTCCATATTTTCTCGAGTCTTTATGTATGGCATCAGGAAAGCTTTAGTTAGCAATAACAGCGGTTGGCACTATCTATTGGCAAAAAGTTTAGTGTTTTTCCAGAAATGATGTTCAATCTAAAAAGAGTAAAGGAAAATAAAGAAAAGAACTTCATTGTTTTCTAGTTTGCAGATATAACTGAAACAAAGTTAGAACAATGGATGCAATGGGTCTGTTAGATTAAACTGCATAGCGTACCGGTTCAGAAAGGTTGAGTAAAAAGGACTAGAAAGTTGACAATAGATGTTTCATAGGGTTTGATCAAAATTCAAAAAATTCGTAGCCTTATAAACATTTTGCCTCGAAACAATTTTCTGCTTTAATTAAACCTTAAAAGTGTTTATACAACTCTTTTGCACTTTTACTGTGTAAACACTGTGCATATAAATCAGATAATGCACAGCGCAGCGTGCGTATAACTAAGTTAACTGCATGCTTCAGCAGTGTGTACAGCAGAGCTGCTAGACAGCTCTGCTGCACACCTAATATTAGGCCTCCCAGCCATGTGTAGCGGAAGTGTTGGAATAATGCGATTACCAACCACTTGCTACTGGAACTGCGCCCAATAGATAACGCGCCTGGCCTAGCAGAAGCCAGTTCGTGGGGAGCCTCGCCAGTAAGTGATGTTACACGTAACGTACCAAGCTAATAATAAATGAGCCCAAATAGAACTACGAATAAATAAAGATCTTTAATATAAAGGCGCATTGGCCGGAAATGACTCATAGATAGACATAGAAATAGCAGGCATAAAGTACACATATATAGGAATATAACAATGGCCGTACTGGCCGGTCATATAAAGCATAAATATAACAATACGCAGAGCACGTGGGAGCCACAAACGGGTGGGGGAAACCGGTTGTGATGACAAGTGCCATCTCTATGGCGGCAACCACCCATGACTACATCAAACAACCAACTGAATGTCATAAACAAGGAGAGACTGAAGTGTCTGCAGACAGAATATGCAAATTAGTCTGCAGGCGGAGCAAAATATGTAAACACGCATCTTACACACATGCATCTCCACTACATCTCCCCAGGACTCACGGCGCGAGCTCTTGCGAGGGCATACAATAACAAAACAATGAAATACAATAACAATGATATAATAGTAGAAACGAATAAATGCAAAAATAAAGAACATTTAGTCAATACAAAAATACAACTTAGTGTCAACTGTACGGAGAAAATTTCCAAAAACAAACAACAACAAGAAAACAAGAACAAGAAACAGAAACAGCTAGTAGTAGCGTACTGCTGGTGATAAAAAACTAGTATAGTAATACTTCCTGTAAAACTCATGGGTGAGGAGAGATGGAAGTCTCTCCTGTGGGTGTTAATCGTATGGTTGTGGTTAGTAAGGTACAAATAATAATAATTAGAATAAGTAACTATAAATATAATGTTAGAACCACATTAACCATAAGGTACCTGACCTATGGGGAGAGAAATATGAAAAACCCCCAATGCCATAAAGTATTACCATAGATGTAGCAGTACCACAGTACAAACCAGTAGCCGGCATCAGCCTAGGACTAGGCAAAAGGCACAGTGAGACTGGCTTATTGTGCATAAACAGGTATAAATCTAACAAGATGGCATAGATTAGTAAATGGCAATACAAAAATAGGCATAGTGGTATATTACAATTGAAGCAATTCAATTTCATGTTAAGGAACAAGGTACCAAATATAAACATCAGTATTAAAAAATAAGTAATAACAATAAATAAACAATGGGGTATACCCGGTTAACAACAATAAGTTTAAAGTCATGTTAAAAAAAGTCTGATATTACAGCTCAAATCCAGCTTGAGGGTTGATGCTACCGTAACTAGACGGAAATTCCCAAAAGCAAAATTATGATCGGATTTGAAAAGTAAATATTCAATGGCTGATGATGGTAAGTTCATGCAGAGAGTTATTTGAGCCAATGTTTTGCCAACCATCATAAGATAGATCATTTGAAGTAATAGAGGGGACCGGACAGGCAATCTGAATTACAGTCACAGTAGCCGCCGGATCATTCCCGAACTGAGGTCGGTCGCCGGAATCAACACAGCGACCACGCCGGTTTGGCAAGAATGGCAATGTAAAGCATGAATAGCAGCCACAGAAGCCAAGCAGTGCATAAAACTGTTAGTAATTATAGCGGAATCACGGACAGTGGGCGCGTGGAGATTAGCCGACGTGGTACGGTCGTTTTCGTTGATAACCTCCAATTCCAGTAAGCCGTCCGCCACCGAACAGATGACGCTTCTGGTCAACTCATCTATTAGTTGACGCTGCTCATGATGAAAGTTTGTAAACAGCGTTAAACGAAATTGGTCCAATAGACGAAGAGCCATTTGGCCATCGCTCGTTGAAGGTGACGGAAAGGCTCTGTGCCCTTTCTTCCGCCGTGACAGGTTCACTGAGCTCTCGAACCTCGACCAGACTCGAACCTGAACAGGCAATACAAGGAGGTGGCCATCGGAGACCACCGGGATTGAATCGATAAAAGTGCCCATACCAACCGCTGTTTGCCGTTCGTTAGCATTTGCGGAGGTGTTGGTTCGTCAGAACCGAGTTTCACGCCAGCTGGTTGCGAGTCGCCGACAACTACGCCCGAGAACGTACCTTCGTCGCCATCAGACGCTAGATTCGCGACCAAGATAGATTGTTCAGTCCCCGAAGTTGTTGGGATAATAGTTGAAGTACCTCCAGCAGAAGGCAACTCTGCTGAAGGCGAAGGCAGAGGTACTTCTGAGGGTCCAGATGGAGGAGTTGCCGACTCTGTTGATTTCTGCTGATGCTGTCGTTGAGAGTTCAATTCTGACACCAACAATGGCATAACCTCACTGACCGGACGTGATTAGTCGTATAGCCTGACGAGCCGCCTCTCGCTGAGGTCGAGAAATTGATAGGACAGGATTAAGTAAAGTCAAACGATTGGCTACCTCCTGTCGTTTCGCCTCCAAGAGACGAATTTGCTGGTTAATGTCCGTAAGCTCACGTTGAGCTTGCTGTGATGGGTCAGACACAGCAGCGCCAGGCGTACCCGTCATTACCTGGACGAAAGATGATTCAAAGGTAGAAGGTGGAGACTGTCCCTTCCTAACCTTCTTGTTGCCTACACCAGATCTTTCCGAGCTTCCCGAGGTACCAAGCTCGCCCAAGGCTACCGCAGGCCATTTAGACCGTTGCTCCAACCGGGTAGGTCCGACCTTCCAAATGAAATGGCCTCAGCCGGTACCGGTAAAGATTGAGCACGGCAACAAGGTGGAAATGGCACACACTCACGATCCGTACTGTTCACATCCTTGGCCGGTGGCGTACTGCTTCGGGCCTCAGGAACACTCTGGTCGGAGGTGTGGGGAGGTCACCCAATAGTGGCGAACTGCCGTAAGGAGGGGGCGTGGGGTGCTGGTCTGGGTAGACTGCGACTGCCACGCTCGCCGCCATTGCAGCCCCTTGGGTAACCACCGCAGTAAAGGTACGGCCCCCGGATAAATGAGATTGTCCAGAAACAGACCGAAGAATAGCCGTACTGGCTGACGTAGTTACTGGGAGCACGAGAGTTCCAGTGAGGGCTTGAGAATAAACTGGTTTCATACCCGAGGGATAGGGCCCGAAAGTTCCTCGCCGACCGTAACCATGCCTGATGCAGACGGAAAGCAGGCAAATTGTTAGGGTCCACGGGTCCCTGAACGCAGGGTTTTTTTTGGTTTTCGGATTTGCGTCAACCTTGCGTCCCGCTAAATTTCAGTTGCGTCCCGTTAGGAAATTTTGCGTCCAGAAAAAATTGTTGTTTTAGCGTGTTTTTTGTGCAAAAATTGTTTTATTTATTACAATTTCGATAATGTCTTTAATGTAACATGAATTAATCGTATGAGACAAGTAGAAAGTTGATCCTGTTTAACAGCAATTCAATATTGCAAGATGCATATAGATGTTCCCAATACACACGACGGGGGGTCCGGGGCGGAGCCCCCGAAGTTGAAGAAATTTTTTCAATTACAGTAAAATCCGTAATGGAAATGCTTAAAAAGATTAATTTGGCATCTATTACATCTTATGCGCTTATCGTGACTAATTTTTGATACTAGTGGTACATTCCGATGTTTACTGCTAAACTAATTAAATATCAAAAGTTAATGAAATAGCTAATTTAAAGAGTTAGTTAATTCTGTTTCAAAACTCTGAGAACTCCTGATCCCTGAAAAGATTATTACAAATAAGCATCGGGGGGTCTGGGGCGAAGCCCCC
Organism: Trissonchulus latispiculum; assembly: GCA_030248195.1. Taxonomy (NCBI): domain Eukaryota; kingdom Metazoa; phylum Nematoda; class Enoplea; order Enoplida; family Ironidae; genus Trissonchulus; species Trissonchulus latispiculum. The sequence continues at coordinate 45,369 of JASAND010026857.1, forward strand.
AGAAGTTGGAGAATTTTTTGCAATTACGGATTTATTCGTTTAATGGAAACGTTTAAAAAGATTAATTTGGCATCTGTTAAATATAACCAAATTATCTAACGCTAATGCATTTCTTGTGTAAATTGCATCTGCAAATTTTTGAATTTTCAATAAAGTCAGTATCAATAAACAAAGAAAAGTGAAGCGATGCTTAGTGCATTATTATTCAAAGCAAACACACTGAAACATTAACGTTGGTTACGATTGATTAAAGTGAAATTTATCGTAAATTTTTCGTAGACAACTTTTTGTTTGTTGAAAATTTTAGAAAAATGGTAGTTTTGCATTATATATTTCAAATTGCTATTTGTGTATGCTTTGCGAAAAACGTTTTTAGTTGAAAATGTAGTTTCCATTTTTTGACAGTACCGCTTGTGTATTTTTGCCATTGTTTTTTTGTGTTTTTATTGTGTTTTCGCACACTTTTTTAAGAAAACACAAAATTTAAAAAAACACACTAAAAAGCACACTCACAGTTTCACCTGAAGGAGCGAATTTTTATTAATTATAAGCCTAATTTTTAAGTTTTTCCAAAAAATTTTACGCCTTCGGCGCAACTATTCGCTACAAATCTATGTTTTTACTTCTATTTGTTTTCGTCTGGGTATTAGTTTTCGTGTAGCCTTCATAATTCTAAGCAACGGTGTCATTAGGGACTGTATAAGCAAATTATTCTATGAAATTACGTTTCCAAATTCTAGAAATGACTGGAATAAAATAAACTGTCGAAGAGTAAAAGGTTTGAAGGATTTCAGGCCAAAAGTTTCACAATTTTCAAAAAATTCTCAACGTCTGGGTGACTCCGCCCCCCGACCCCCCATTGTAGCGCAAAAAAGCGTCATCAATGCAAATATTTAACGTTCAGGACATTGAAATATCGTTTATGAAGACTGAGCATGCAATATATGCTTTGTACTTCTTCTGTAACACGCGAAAAATGCTAAATATAGTTTAAAATGCTGTAAAAACCGTTAAAAACGTGTTAATACTGCGAAAAGCTAATTTCAGGAAAAACACAGATTTTTAAAAAAAACACACATTTTCTTAAAAAACACAGTAAAAAGCACAGGTAAAATTTTGAAAAAACCCTAATTTTTGCGAAAATATTTTTAAGAAAACTGTTTCGAGGAACATTAAATGATCCCACAAATTTGGATATTCGGCTGCGGCTACAAATTTTATTAATTCTGGGGTTTGATCTATTATGTATGGATACAGATGAATAGATATATAACAACTCAACATGTACTGACACATGACAAAGCACACGGGCTAGAGCATGCGATGCCAAGTGAAAAACAGCAGGGGGTCTGGGGGGCGGAGCCCCCCAGGAATTTGAGCTGAACAGTCCCAAGGAAACCAGGTTGGTCTTCTTGTCGATGTCGATTGTCCGTCATGCTGGCATCAATGCTGATAAAGATGAAATCAGTCGTAGAAACCGGAAACAAGAGATAAATTTTATCCAGAAATAGAACTCGTACTGAGTGGAGCCAGTCCGAATCTGAAGAATAAATAAGAAGTGTAGAATGCAACATACAACGGGACAGTAAGTAGGATTGGAGAAGTGAAGAGGATGAATACACATATACGTGAGTGAATACACATAATTTTGGGTGGGACGACACAAAACTAAAAAGTGAAGATGTGGAAATGGGTGTAAGGAAAAGAAAGAAACTTTCCCCACCCATAGAAAAGTTTGTGAAACCACCCCCCAAAAGGTGCTAAACAGTGAATAATGTACGGGTTTTAGTGCACATTGAAACCCGACACGTGCACAGAAGAAACACATAAGAAAACTTTGTAGACAGAGCAGGCTGGCTAGGCCCACAAAGTGACCAACATGTTTATACGTACACATAGGAATACACTGTTAGCGTACAGCTGGATACACAACACGTACATATGCATACTAGAACTATATGCACTAGAGGGGTGTCCGACTACCCAGCAAAATCAATAGTGGACAGCCACCTCAGGCATCTGAAAAAGACACAAATACGTAGCAACCGTAAGACTCATAAGCGGACAGAAAAAACACGTGACTACGTAGAGTGCTAAGACAGAAAAAAAGGATATATCAGCAACCCAGAGGCGAACTGCCCGTTGTAAATGATTGATTCTACCATGATTCTCTTCTTATTTTAGGCGTACTGCCTGGTTTTTGATCGGATGATCAAGAGCTGAATCAAGCTTCTCCAGGTAGACAGATTCTTCTTCGGTCTGAACTCCAATCGAATGGATCTTCTAAGATGACTTCCGACGTTGTCTCCAAAATTTTGGACGGACCATCAAATGGGGCCACTGCTCGTGACCCACGCCGGAAAGTTCATCTCCCATACTTCCGAATAACCAGCGTGCATGGCTTGGAGTGGATCTGGTTGCCATTCTTCTCGTAGGGCAACCACTTCTTCTGCATTAACGTTGGCTGGCTGCAGTCCACGCCTGAGAAGGGACAAATAGGTGCGACCATGAGTACAAGTTACAGTCCTGCACGACCTTATTGAGGCGACCGTCAAATGAAATCGTCCAGTGGGAGACGCAGATCGTGACCGGTCATCAAGATGGGGAAACACCCCTGCAGGACCATAGGTGGACATCCATTTAGGTACCATAGTCCATCAGTGAATCGTCCCCAAGTGGTCTGGGAAAAATATCCGCATATTTACTGGAAATGTTTACAGCGGGTCTTATTCGGCCGTTTGCCCACTTGTAAGGTTGCGGAAACGACGCTGCAGTTCTAGATCCACCAAGCTCGCACAGAGCGGAAAAAACAGTTTCGACAAGAAGTTCGTCCTACGGCCAGACAGTAGATGGGGGCAGACCCCACCTAACAGCTACATCGCGAACGCATATGCGTATTGGGAAATGATCCTCGATTACTAGGACCCACGTATTTCCCAGGGCGTCGGGATTTGAAGCGATGCAGGACGTCCAAGCTGACCTGCTTGAGAGGACGGAGAAAAGAGTTCATTCCACAATCCAGCCTGTGGACGCAACAGGACTGAAAGTGATTGCACACTACGAATGTGCAAAAGGTTTGGCGAGATCTTGCGCCGTTGTGCGCTAGATTGTGCTAGAGTACACTCGCGGGGTGGTTCAATGACTGCGACGATGGCCAGCCACAAACCGAAAGCAGACTTCATCCAGTATCAGTTGACGATAGCTCGAAGGAACCGCAACGACCTTAACTGCATTGTCCCGACAACGGTCCTTCTCACGAGAGCCATCGAAACGATAGACCAGCCTGGTGAAGTGAAAGTGGCCGAAGCGTTTTCAGGAGCACCGATTCCTGCGGATCCTTCGGTTGAACCTTCGATTGGTGATTACTCACACATCTGGGTAGCGGCTGGCACCATATGGTCAAAAGTGCATATGGCCGGAGGGCGCATGACGTCAGCCAGAACCAGCTCGAGTTCGAAAAAGAGCGATCGCAAAGGCGTATTGCCGATGAAATCTTTTCGACCAGGTCGATAGTCGAATCGAACTCATGTAATCGCAGAGCGGCCTGAGCAAGGCGACCTGAGCACCCAAGGTTGACCTGTAACGCGACAAGTTCAACACCAACCATATAATTCGTCCGAGATACGAAAAGCCTCGCGGAGACGCACGGCGAAGCTACCGGCATACCCAATCAGCTCCAGCTCCCTCAAATCCACGTCAGAAAAAGAACGCTCGTAAGTGGTGAAATGGCCAACCACCACATACCGTGTCAAATTGGTACCCTTGGCACGGCAGGGCACCGACACTGGCGGTTGAGGAAAACAGCCCCCAGGTTACCTTCAAAGCCTGGGTGAAGGATCCTTTGAAAGCATCGGATGCCTGCCAATGAGCGTCTGTCCACTGAAAGTCTGCGCCATGATGAGCAGCTCACGGAGGAGGGCAGCATCTCGCGTAAATTTCGGCACGAATTGTTCTGTAGCCGCACATACCCAGAACATACTACGCCCTACATATCTGCAGGAGGTGGCGTGTTCGCCGAAAGTGCCACCTTATCCGGATTTACCGCGATACAGTCCTGAGATATGATTGCAATGCCCTTAAAAAGAGCATTGAAGAAACCACGTTTCTTCAGAGTGATTCGCAGCCCGTTGTCCAAGAGCTTTCTGTAAGAAACTCCAGAACGTACCCAGGTGCAAGGACACGTCTGGCGACGGGAAAGAAATAACGTCGGTGTTGGCGGGCAAGACAGGGTGGAGCTTCTCCATGCGATGCTTAAACAAACAGGGGCGAGCACGAACCAGACGGTATCACTTCAGAAAAGGATAAGTGTCCACAATTATGATGTAAATGACCCGTCAGAATTGATAATCAGTCCGTGGTCCCATCCTTTTTGCCGACGAGGATGCCTGATGAAGACCACGATTTGGTGGTTCGTAACTGCCGAGTCGAAATATCGAAACGCATGTCGATTTCATACATCACGTAACGCTCATACGATATGGTCGACTTCAAATGGGGCGTTTTTCTTCCCATCATCGACGTGATATACAACGTCTCACCGGCCTGGACGACCAGGTCGGTTAAAATATCGCAGAGTTCGAGAAGCGAATTCGTAACCTGAAGTTTCAGCTCGTCTGAGCCGTCCTTATTCTGGGAATCGACGTTAATTTCGTAATCCCGTATCTTTCCTCCGAAAGATGGGGCCGCTGTCCGACGTAGTAGACCGGCAAAAGGATCTTCATCGGAGTACTCTTCTACCAGACCTGCTCTCGAAGCAACGTAGTCTGTGCCGTACTGGCTGCGAATGGGTAATTTGTTTGTGGAATCCTGATCTCTTGGCGAACGATCTTGGACTCGGACTGAGTCGTCACGGTGCGCATTTCCTGAGGTTGGTGGTGCCGTACTGGCGGAAGGTTGAATGAGCTAGGATGCTCTGCGCTAGCTCTCCGTTTTCCGTGAAACCACCTGCTGAGCGAATTCACCGCAAGGTACCAAAATCGCTCAGGAAAATGTTGGTAAAACGAGGGTAGGAGTCCTTCACCCTCGATAACGCAAGACACACCGGGGGGTCTCGACAACCTCGAGCACGGGGGAATTGCTCGGCCCAACAAAATAAGGCGCCAGTGGGCAAGTCAACATGCAGTCAACCCCCCTTGTATACCCGAATATACTAATCAGCCGATTCGAGGCCTTCAGACCGGCTTGGGGTATATTCCGCGATTCTCAATCACCACCGCGTCGAGTTCAGAGTTGACGAGAAAAGAAAGCCCAGAAAGGATCCAATGGACTGGACTCCCCGGACAGAGACATTGCGCTCCTCGTTCAGGAAAATCCGCTTTTATCCCGAACAAAAAGAGGTTACCGCAACCGTGACAGCTGCTCAATCTGAAGGTATAGAGAAGCGACGCAGTCCTGTTCTGCATAACACGCGGTACCCATCGCTGCCGACGTCTCAAATCTATCCACCACGAGGGAAAACCGTGAAGTCCAAGGAAACAGGGTGTCCTGTTTTAGAGTAAGAACCACGTAGATGGGATGAGTTGCCAGAGGGTACTTCATTCGCAAGGCCTTTTGGCACTGACCTTCAAATGTCAATTGATTACCCTCACCGGCTGCCAAGGGGAAGGCAGAGAGAAAATATAGTCAAAAAGTCCGTGATTTGGACATAAAAGGTATTAAACAGGGAGGATACGAGCATCTGTGCCGTCAGTAGCTACGATCCAGATCACCAGGACCGTCCAAGTTGGCCAGAATACAGTCCGTCAAACCCGTAGGGTGTAGCAAAAATGTCCCCTGCACTTCCTCGCAGAATTCGGGTAAATAGCAACCAGGGTATCCCACCACAGCACCAACACAATAAGGGTTGAATCGCCAGGGTCAGGCTAAATAAAGTTCGACTGGAAGCGAATAGCACTGTGGATCCGGAGACAACGGTGTCACCACCACAGCAAATGCCGCAGACCAACAAACGACCGACGAAAAGTCCGCTTTCATGGGGAATCAGACCCAGATAATGACGGTTGGTGTTGGCTGAGTGAGAAACAAGGTTGGGGGCCGACGCCAAGGAGGTCCCCGGGGCTCATGCCATGAGGCCGGGAATTCCCCATAGACGCAACGGCAATAAAGTCCGAATTCGCAGGAAGAGCCGTCTGGCTCGGTTAACGACGCCTATGGCTTTCCATAACGGGGAACTAATGCAGATGGATAATAACAAACTGGTCCTGTTTCGCTGAGTGGACGTACTGTCCGGGTGAACTCAGGATCCGGATGTCGTATCCAGGTTACGTAGATATCGCCTTCGTAGCGTTTCGTCTGCTTCCACATTCTGAATAGAGCCTGGCAAAAATTCCGATCCTTGCCCTGATCGGACGGATCCAGGCCATTCAGGCAGACCAAATGATGGCAGTCATGACACAATGGGAAACCCGTGATGCAACCCCACTCAACGGGTTCATCCCTGACCTGCGAAGAAAACCCATCAATATCTTGTCCATAGTCCTGATAAGAGAGCAAAACACCTGTCCACTCCCTATAACCGGCAAGGGATCTTCACTCAATGCGGAATTGTGAAGAAAAAGGAGAGGGTAGGGAAGACGGAGGCCATGGGTTAACCACCACTGGGCGGAACCAAAACCACAGGAGGTCACATGAAGTCACACGCTCCTCTTTCAGGTTACATCAGTCCTGGCTGGGGTTCATACCCGGGTCTCCTTTATCACCTTGCCCTCTAGAACGGTTGTCCTTACCAGCCCCAATTTCCAAATTCACCACAGCGACCAGAATTCGACACGCCCCTTCTGCCCGTTGGCAGACGAGGAATTCGGGTTCCCCGTCAAAAAACGTACCCTGGAGGACCAGGGTGCCAACCCCGAAATTCTGGAACATAGGCCGCAGGGAAGGTTATTGTCCCATCCACCTTTAGCGGTCGACTGGGGCAACTCAACCAAAGTTGGCCCCACAACGTTCCGCAGGAAGGGGATACGGCCGTAATCTGTTCACGCCGCAACGGTACTACCAACCGTACCTCGTGAATGCTGGCAAATAGTCATTATTTTTCATGATCTATGCCGTCATTTGCGATAGTGAATAATCGGCGATGCTGTAACTGCTCCAGTGCGCACTGGGGGAGCAGCAGCATCCGATCTTCAGGGCGCCAGGTTCTACAGATCTAGCATTTGACGCTGTAGATCTTATACGTAATGAGGGCACGCCTCGGTCTTCGAAGAAGATTGATCAGGTCCACTTCGAAAACAATTACGGCTACGGCTTCTCGCTACGATCGTAAATTACCAACCTCAACCACCAACGTAATACGAATCTCAGAGAAAATAACAGAGTTGAAATAGTTAACCTCCGACGTACGTGAATGCATTCATGAGCGTACTGCTCGGAGGACATCATAAAATCGATCCGTAAAATTACTTAAACGATGGTGAGGCTGCTTGAGCCGGTAAGCTGGAAAAGAGACGGCCTCTCCCGATGTTGAGAAACCTGGCTTTAGCCACCGAGTGGCCAAAACAATCACAGGACGGGGCTAAGTAAGTGCCGCAGTCAACGAGGAAAAAGTGGTGATAAACGTATGGGGGAAGGGCAAAACCGATCTGAATGCCGATTTGTGGACGCTCAGGCATTCAGAGTCAGGACATATGATGCTCCACACGGCTACTGCATTCGGGACGACGTTCCAGGTAAGCCGTCGATGGCATGTGTACTGTCAATGTAGTGTCAATAACCGAACCAAATTACACAGAGGGGCACCTCTGTGATACGCCATAAGGAAAGAGGGACAATTCACCATTGGGTAGTAAAAAAGTCCAGCGACCGCCCAAAATAAATGGATCAAAATAAGGTCCATAAATCAAAATAGTCAAGTTCCCATAAATTGGTAAACGAATAGTCCATAATAAGGTTCCAGGTCCGCCAGTCCAGAATATAAAGACACTGGACGGACCAATGGAACATTCCAATTTGACAGTCCCCTGATACCTGGGCCCCAAATGAAAAGAGAGTCATTATTGGGGAGGGCGGGTCCAATAGAAGGGATAATCCATGGAAAAGGCCCCGAAGGTAACCGACCGGTCCCCAGGGCTCTGATGGGAGCCGGGACCAGGGTCGTCAATGGCGTCGGAGATTTGATTCCAGTTTAGATTCGATTGAGGTCGCTCGATAGACGAATGATGACGATTTTGGCCTGACAGGCCGGAAAACATGAATATACGTAAAGTAGAACTGAGCGTAGTTCACAGCTTCTGACCCGTACTGGGTGGTTTCTTCTCAGGCTCGTCAACGCTTCTGGACCATAATCGATATTTACTGATTCCAACGAAGAATCAGATTCGCGACGCAGAATGATGGGATAATGGACGACGACATCTCTCGTTTGAACCAATTTGATCGAGCTGACCGGTTTAAATGGCAGAAAAGTCGGCCCTGACGTGGCTCTGACTTCTGCCTGGGCATTGGAAGGCTGTCCAAGGGAGGTTTCGCCTTCGGTTGCGTGGATGGATAACCAAATCAGATGAATCACCCAAATTCCATAATTCGTAGGTTCCTGATTGAGTTTGGCGCACGGCCGTTTCCGTAAGTCCCTGGTAGGCATAACGATCGTATTGTTTTCCATACAAATTTCTTAACTGCAATACTTGAAAAAAACAGGAATTATAAACGTACGTACCCCAAAAATTTTATTGAAATTAAATTGGGAATACAAATTGAAATAAGTTATTAAAATTATAAAACTAGGGACTAAAACAAGCATATACAGTTAGACAAGTACAATAATAAGATATTGAATTAAAAATTAAAAATTTATATAATTATAAAAATTATAAAAATAATGGAAATTATACCTATCTTAGAAAAATAATCCCGAAAAATGTCCCTAAACTATCTCAAATATGTACGCCAATTACGTGTAAAAAGAGAACAAATACACGTAAAACTAAAGTGACACGTACGTATACAAATACAAGACACATACTGCCTAAATGAATACCCTAACAATAAAATTGTACTGGCCGTTTAGGCTGGTTGTGTCCTGACACAGCTCAGAAAAAGAAAAATCTATGCGTACGTACCTAGGGACTTACAGAAATTACCGGCGCTCCAACTGCAGGTTGGCAAAGGAATTAGCAATTGGTAGTTACATAGATTCGTAAAACGGCGCAGAAAATCCCAGGACGAACGTACTGTTCTTATTCGTGGTCGTGGCAATTCGGGTTTATGAGTGGCGTACTGCCGGCCCGAATTTCTGGATTTCGATTCGTAAAACGTGCGCACGAATTTGGTAGTGGCGTACTACCGTTCGTAAGCGTCGATCCTGATGCCTCTTCTGACGAAGAAAAGCCGCGAAACAAACGTAGGTTCGAATCTCAGGAGCGGCGTACTGCCTTTCCAAATTCCAGTTGTCGCTGCAGAAAATTCCAGAGAATCACGGGTCGAAACGAAATCGTTGGGGAGCGGCGTACTGCCTTTTCTCCCGATCGCCAAACGAAACCGTAAAGAGAAGAAAAAAATCACAGAAGAACCAGATTACGTCCTGGCAGACTAATGTAGCGGAAGTGTTGGAATAATGCGATTACCAACCACTTGCTACTGGAACTGCGCCCAATAGATAACGCGCCTGGCCTAGCAGAAGCCAGTTCGTGGGGAGCCTCGCCAGTAACTGATGTTACACGTAACGTACCAAGCTAATAATAAATGAGCCCAAATAGAACTACGAATAAATATAGATCTTTAATATAAAGGCGCATTGGCCGGAAATGACTCATAGATAGACATAGAAATAGCAGGCATAAAGTACACATATATAGGAATATAATAATGGCCGTACTGGCCGGTCATATAAAGCATAAATATAACAATACGCAGAGCACGTGGGAGCCACAAACGGGTGGGGGAAACCGGTTGTGATGACAAGTGCCATCTCTATGGCGGCAACCACCCATGACTACATCAAACAACCAACTGAATGTCATAAACAAGGAGAGACTGAAGTGTCTGCAGACAGAATATGCAAATTAGTCTGCAGACGGAGCAAAACATGTAAACAGACAACTTACATATATGCATCTCCACTACACACCTCTGTCTTCTGGAAAGGCCGGTTTCCAGGTTTCGATGTGGGGGAATGCGGTTGTACAGTCTGCCCGCAGTGGGGTGGGAGAGGGATTCGCGCCATTTGCGCCTGGAGTTTCTGCTGATGAGTGCCTTGGCCGTAGACAGGTCAACTGCCACCTCCCGCTGGTCAGCGGAGGAAGCCCCTTTCTCCAGTCTATCCGCCTCTTCATTTCCCTCTATACCACGATGACCAGGAACCCACTGGAATACAGCTGGGATTCCGATGGTTCTTACCAGCTGCCAGATTTCTTGCTCCAGACTACTCTCTGCAGCTGCAGGACCTTGAGATAGGCGCTGAACAGCAGATAGAGAATCAGTGCAGAGAAGTGGAGATGGATTTGTGGGTAGTACATCCTGGTGTTCAGCCAGCCATGCTAGGCTGGACTTGATGGCGACCAGTTCAGCTCTGTAGCTGGAACAGTATTTTCCAGCAGGCACTTGTATAGAGGCTGACAGGCCATATGAAAGTTGGATCGTGGCTCCAGCGCCGCCATCGCGGCACGATTCAGCGACAGATCCATGGGACAGATTTTGATGTTAGGGCTAGCATGGCTGTTGAGGGCAGCTTCAGTTTTCGTTTGTGCCTGGTCGTCAGTGTCGAATTTGCCAAGTCCAGGGATGGAAGTGAAACATGAGATCTCGCATCCCTGTTCCCAGGGAGGATAGGGTGGAATTGCCGGGATTCGTTGAAGACTGACATCTTCCAGTCCAGTTTCTCGGTTCCATCGTGCCGCTTCTTCTCTCCAGGACTTCACAGATTTCAGCCTGAGTCGTGCATTTCCTCTAGCCGCCTGACTTCGCAGGTTTGTCTCAGGCAGGCACATGGACTTGGTATAGGCAATTTGCGACTTTTGGCGGATTATGGTATCCAGAGGCAGCAGGTTGGCTTCCAGCTGGAGGCAGTCGATTGGGGTTGATTGGGTACAGCCTGAGATTTTTCTTGCCGCCATATTGTTGATTATGTCAGGATTTTGACGTTGGATGCTGCTACTGACGGTCCCATGCGCCAATGTAATAGTCAGCAGCAGATCGTCTGTTGGGAACAGATGTCCTGGCAAAATTCGGTGGTTCCTTTGAGATCTCCTTTGCCTCGAAAGAATTGAAGATACGCCTCACGTCTATGCCCGCCGCATATGTAATTCCTTTGACAACGCCTTATCATTTATTCGAAGCCGCACCGGGAACCCCCTCGGACGGGGATGCAACCCCCTATACACAGCCCCGACGCTCATCATCCATCGGTGGAGAGAGGCCACGAGGCGCTAGCCTACCTCCTTCCCGTCCTACGGAGCTGCCCCTTACGTCGGTGTCGTCAGCGTCCCCGGTCCCAGTCCGACAGACGGAGTCTGAAACTGCATGGCAATATTACCACCGGTTCTGTGACCACGCCGCCATCATATATGGTGCTCAGGCGTACTCAGAATCAGTAAAACTGAATCTGGGGAGGACCTTCATACTCGGATTGCGTAGAGATATACGCCTGCAAATACCCTCCTCATCAGGTCACCTGGATGAACTATATCTGTTGGCTCTCTCCGTTGAAGATGAAGTTCGGAAGGACGGCCGAGTTCTTCCGCCGCCGGCAGAAGCCGATCCGCGAGGAGACCGGCACACCCCCGCCTTGCCCGGGGCCAACAAGCCTGCTGCAAAAGCACCCCTATCTGGTGTGGATTTCCGAGCCTGTAAACAAATGCTGAGCACCATCGAGCAGAGGAAAGATGAGTCGGTAGATCATTTCTATTTACGGCTACTCGGACTTGCTGGGGAAGTGTATCCCGAGCGTGTGTAGGTGTAGGTGTAGGTGACAATTGGTCAGTTAGCCTTAGCTTGCATAGTGCTTTTAATAGCGCTAAGCTAAGGCTAACAGACCAGTTGTCACCTACACCCTGTTAGCTTACTAACCCATTGTGGGGTACTTAAGGTTAGCTTTCTGCGCAGAGAATTTTGACGTATGCACCAGGACCATTCCCCCCAGGTCTCGAGGAGACTCCAGCCGCCGAGAGACTGAACGGGAAATGATCGTCCCCATCGGATTCGGAGGAGGGTACCCTGACCAAGAGGACATTCTCCTACCCTTGGATTACCTGACCCTGCGAGCACGCTCGGATGCAACACGTCTCGCCCCGCCAGTTCGCGAGGGGATCCGTTATCAGTCAGGAGCCTCCCGACCCCAGGAGCCGGGAGAGCCTTCGCTCCGAAGGCAGCAGCATTAATTAATGTCGGCTATGTAGTTGGGGAATGAAAAGGGAGGAGGAAAACTATGCAAGTCCTCGCCCCGGGAACGAAGATTAGATGTGTCAAATCTGCTTACTTAATACACAAAATGAGAGATTTCTATTATAAACGATTTAATCACCCAAAATAGTTACTACTTATCTATTCAAAATTAATAATCTTAAAATTAACTAAAAATTATCATCAAATTGTCTTTATATCCTAATTTCGTTCCCAAACGATAACAAAGAAAACTATATAAAAAGTAATATAAAAGAAAATAATACAAAAAAATGAAGAATCGAATGTAAAATAAAAAGTTAATAATTTTGTATCAAGGATTGGTTGGAAAGATGTTTTTACGATACTGATTGTGAAGTATTTAACAGGGATATACATGATCGTTTATATGTGCATGATCAGAGGTATTGTTATTTAGTTCAAGGAATGTAAGCCAGAGTTGCCAGGGGAGAAATACTCCCTCCGTTTCACACCATTTATATGTTACGTGTTTTTAGTGTGCCCATGTTTGTATCTTAGAAATAATGTAAATGTTATCTATAATTATGCCAAAATGGTTAGTTGCGGTTATTAATTGTTTTAGCACACGCTTGCACGGTTGGTTGTCACCAAAAAGTGAACCAAAGGTTGTTATCCTAAATAAGGTTCAAAAAATGATGTACCGAAATTTATCCACGGTACCACGTTCTAAACAAACGCGAAAAGAGTTGACACCTCTAGCGTAATTAATAGCCAACATTCAAATCGGCCCCAAAAATTGATGGGAAATTACTTTATTTCAGAAACAACATGAACCAACTACAGCTTCATCAGAGTGCACTGGAGCAGCTCAGGAAGCTAGCCATTTTCCAGCTGCCGTATTCCCCTGACAATCCGGGTGATTTCTTGTGGTTCCGAAGCGATTCGGAGACCCACAAGGACGTCTCCAACTTTGCCGCGCACCCCGGAAAGGATGCCGATGGGAAGCCCATCATGATCCGGCATCTGAAAAAGGAAAGGCTCACGGCTGAGCACACTTTCCATGCCCTCCTCGCTGACCTCACTGGCGCCTACAAGGTCTCCAAGGACATTCTGAAGGAGAAAGAGCCGAAGCTGGTCAAGAAAAAGGGCCGTGAGGAGATCCAGCTCAGCTGCCTGTTCCCCTACCCCCACTCCTATCTACCCTTCAAGGTCCTCGTCATAGCCGGGATCGCCCTATCCAAGTTCTCCATCCCCTATTTCCGGGATCAGTTGATGGCGACCGGCAATCGCCGCCTTCTAGAAGCCACTGGAGACCCCTTCTGGGGTATTGGCGAAGAACTGTTCAACCTGCGCTGCGAGGAGTTCAGCGCCTCTAAGGAAGAGGCCGATCAGCTGGCCCTCAATGTGGCTCATGACAAACAGGCCGCAAACATCATGGGCCAAATCCTGGAATTCCTTCGGGTTTACCTGAAGGACCCGAATGGTCCGTATGCCGCCAACCCTCGAGTTGTCATCGTTGGGGGTTGTGCGCTGCAGAACAACCAGATCATTGACGTCCTGAAGGAGATCGGCGGATTTCAGGACCCCCTCCTGCTTCCCATCCACCGGGCTAACCCAGCCCGGTGCTTGCGGGTGGTCAACGCCATCAGATCGCCGATGCTGACGAAGATCTTTGTTCTGCCCGAGATCACCGTCGTCCGGGAGATCAATGAGAAGATGGATTTTGGCGCCGTGTACCAAGCGGAGGCCAATAAGCTGTCTGAGGTCTTCACCCAGACACAGGGCTATCAGGAGCCCATCCCTATGGTCCGCGCCCTTCCGACCATCGTCTATGTGCCTGATAAAGGCAACCCGACTGAGCAGATGAAGAAGGATCCTGGTTGGGCGGCCCTGACCTGGGGGTGCTATACCTTCAGGTCGGATGGTACCCACTTCCGGCCCCAGGATCCGATTGCCATCCCGAACGGTCAAACCTATGTCCTCTGCCCGGACAATTACCCTCGTGTCCGAGAAGCCCTGATGGCCCCAGATATCAAGCGGCATAATTACACCGCTTACCGGCAGAAGCGGCCGCAGACTGACAGCCCACTCTTTAAGCCGCGGCACCCTACTCCGCCCTCTGCCTGCTCCACTTCCCGCAGCACCTCCTCCAGTTCGAGCTCCCACCGATATCAGCGGCGCTATTGCCCCAGCCGCCGGGAAGATCGAAAGCGGCACAACCTGTCTCCCCCACGTTCACGACCGTCCTCCAACGCACCCTCCGGACGGTCGCAGGTCCCCCCGGAGAGAAAACGGGACTCTCCTCCCGTCCCCAATTTGATGACCCTCTCCCTTGGGCCGCCACCCAAGAGTCACCGAGGCAACCCGCCTCCCTGCAAGCGCTGTTGTAACCATTGAACGGACCAGGAACGGCTGTAATAATTGTATATATACGTATGTGTGTGTGCTGTACCTGTTGTGTGTTGTGCATATTTTGTATCATATTCTGCTTACCTAAGATATGTATCGTGTGGTGTAATCTTAACAATGTTTTGGAACCTTTAAGGGCAGATTTTGTTTGGAACTGACAAAATTGGGGTTGTCACCCCCATGGCTGCGTTTCATGTCAAAAGTTGATTGTCATCAACAAACTTCGAGCAAAACAAGGGTGATTGTTATCAACCCATGATTGTTATTACAAAGTATTGGATAATCACCGGTCATACTAGCCCCACTGCTAAGCTCTACGGATTGTTATCCAAGTGAGAAATAATGCACTCAGGTTGTTACTCTGAACGCATACGCAGTAATTAAAGGATAAAGCTATATCTATATATATATATATATATATATCCTGCCTGCCAAGCTGACTATAATCTATGAATTTCAGAAAAAACGTACTATCATCAGACGGAGATGAACAGCACTCCAGCTATGGATACAGCCCCCCGATTCTATAGCCCACTAATGACAGTGTTTCAGAATCTTCAGGAACCCTATGGTTCTTCCGGGACTTCGGGTCCCTCCCCCTCATCTGACTGCTCAAACCATCAGGCACAGGGCCCCCGTGCCTAGCCCCCGCGTCCCCTATGTGGGATTCCGGCCCATTACAGTGGCCCCCCAGTCAACCGCGGTGGACGTGTGTCCACAATGCAATACGCGCTTTGCCAAACCTGGAGAGCCGAAGGCAGCAACCGAATGCCCTGTCAAAGTCCCACATTCAGCTGGGAAATATACCGAGAGGAAGGATCTCCTTCCACACTCCCTCGGCCTACAACGCTGCCCACCTCCTCAAATTGGTGGAGGAAATGAAGCGCTACCCCGTCGGTATGCAACATCCGGGGTACAAGGCCCATATGGACGCTGTCGGGCTGAGGCTGCGTGACAGCCTCATCCAATTCGAAAACCACATCCGACCCTTCCCTGGTATGACCCCGCATGATGAAATTCAGTCCGCCTTCAGAAACTTTCTTCTGAAGATCAACATCAACATCAACATCAACATCAACATCAATAATTGCCCTCTTCCTGCGGGAGTTGGAAGACCTGAGGATAGACATTCTCCTCCTTATCAACGCTCCCGGGTTCAAGGTGGAGCGCCCCCTGTTCCCTGAGCTGCCCTTTGGAAAATTCCCCCCATATCCTACCCTCCGCCATCCAGATGGCCCTCCAGCCGAACCGCAGGCCCCTGCTGTTATTCCATCCCCCCAGTCGGAAAACTCACCATTTTCTGCTGGGGAGGATAGGAATGAGGAAAGTGAAAGTGAGGAGATGGATCTTGTCGAAGACGACCTCAACGATCCCCTCCTGCTGCGGCTTGAGGCCGCCCTCGGCCTCAATCATCAGCACGGAGCTACCTCCGACGAGCAAGATCCTGATCTGGACCCCCTTCCCCCGTTGGACATCAAGGCCCCCCTCTTGCCGGAGGAATGGCGGGACAGCGTACCCGCCTACATCCAGAGGGAATTGAGGGCCCTTGACAGCTGTCACGACGCAGGTATCATACCTGTGATCGAGTATTGGAGACAGATCGGGGAACTGAAGACCATCGCCCATGAGAAGGCACGTGCCATACGAGCAACCGCTGATGAATCCCGTCAGCGGGAATTGGAATCCCCTCTCCCTGAAGAGGATCTGGAGGATTATCTGCATAAAATCCTCACCTACGACCCTTATGGCCAGTAAATGAAGTCCCCTGAAGCCCTCTAGTATGACTGGTCGATTCTGTATATAAAGTGTGAAAAACGCGAAAAAAGAAGGTCTAAAAAGAGGCATACTTAGAAAAATACAAAAAAATAATTAATCGTAAAAACCAAAAATATTACGTAAGGACTATTATATGTTTCTATCTATTTACTGATGTTCGGTGTATATTATGAATATTTTGTAAATATCACGCACGGAAAGTCTCCTTATTGAATGTGTGAACTATGGTATTTGTCGTGTTGTAATAATTGCTAATGGGTGAACGGAAAAGATCTGGCAAGAAAAATATACCGAGAAGGCAAGAAGCCACACGTGTGTTTAAATAATGGGAAGAATACACCAAAAATTAACTGAGTGATGCTATTAGGTTTTGGTTGTAGTTGTCAAACTGTTTCATAATTGTTAATGATTGTTGTATAGTTAATCTGGTTTACGTAAGTTCACTAAACGGTTAGTAGCTAGGGATTTTGCACTGTGTACAGGTTTAGTGGTGATGTATATGAATTCTATCTTCGTTTGTTTAATTGATGATACTTATGTGTTTGTATAGTTGTTATTTGCTTGTGACAGATTCCGAAGGGATGATCTTTCATACTAAAGGCGAAATGAGACTTTTACCCCTAAAATAAGAAATGTTCAAGAAATAGTTCAGTACATAGAGGAATCGTTTGTACGAATATATTGTGTTTGCAGTGGTATCTGTTGTGATTGTGCTACGTTTTATTGGTTATTTGTGAAGGACAGAATCTGAGTAATAGAAGAAGGGAACAGTCTTTTGGTAAGAAAGGAATAAGCCTACGAGACAGTTTCACAAGTTGTTGATTACGGAAATCCGATTGCGAAGTAACTACAGTAGTAGCAGGTTTTAGAATATGAGCAAGAATTACGGTTGCATAATGATGACTATATTTTATAATTTTTGGCAGTGGCTATTGGTAGATGATTTTGTATGAAGTAACTGTTTGATACGGAAGTTGATGTGTGAAATGGAAATTATTAAAAAGGTAGCCGGTTAATCCTTAAAGGGACAAGGTAACTATAGGAAACTCGCAGTGAACAATCTGGTTGTTACCCCGATTCTGAGAAATCTGGTTGTTACCCAGATTTTGCGAAATCGGGTTGTTACCCCGATCAGTTGGAAGAGTATTGAACTATGTAGTGTAGAAAGAATGAAGTGGAGAGTGACGGTGGTTGCGGAACGGACCCACAGAAGGTCGACCCCACCTGAAATGGAAATATGCAAATTAGGCTGTAGTAATGGAGAGTGACGGTGGTTGCGGAACGGACCCACAGAAGGTCGACCCCACCTGAAATGGAAATATGCAAATTAGGCTGTAGTAATGGAGAGTGACGGTGGTTGCGGAACGGACCCACAGAAGGTCGACCCCACCTGAAATGGAAATATGCAAATTAGGCTGTAGTAATGGAGAGTGACGGTGGTTGCGGAACGGGCCCATAGAAGGCCGACCCCACCTAAGATGAGGTATAGAACGTAAGTAATGATCAGCAGTTATGATAGAGAAGTTATTAATAATGAATTGAGGAATAATTAATGATTATTAATGTTAGTGTATGAGGTAGTTAGATCGGAAGTATTGAACACAACGTACGCAGTAGTTAATTATGATAATCTTTACCCGTCCTTCTTGCAACGGAAGTGGATATTTGTCAATTGTGTTACTTATATGGATTGAATGACCATGTGTGTGAAGGAGGAGTTGAGTTATGATTTAATTTGGTCGGGAATCTTTAGTTTCGAAACATTTTGGTCTTTCCCCCTAGTCAAAAGCCTAACCATTTTATTTGTGGAGGTTGTAATGGAATTGGTAAAATTTGAAGTTAAAATCTGTTTAAAATGATTAAAACATGGTCAAAATTAGTGAAATCCGTAAAGAAGAATCTCCATGCCATGGATTTGCGAAGAAGATCAACGATTATCACTACGGAATATGATTAGTAAATGATGTCCAAGCAGTAACTGTGTGAATTGTTTTGTGTTTGCCAAGCCAGAGTTGTCTAGTACTCAATAGTAAGGGAAATTCTGAAACAGGGACCAAGGTTTGCACTCAATTAGGTTAGAAATCTTGGTAGCATTGACGATTTTAAATGTAATTAGGGCAAAATATCGTTGAAATTACTAACAACATTAATCTAGAAGTTGTGAATGAAGGGTCAATTCGGTCACCTATCCCCTCATAACCGGAGTTGTCACTCCACTCGACCTTAAACGACGGTATCTTGACAAATCGTAAAAGAACATTAATGTAAATCAGTGAGTTGTTACTCCCCACGAAGGTAAACATTAACAAATTTACTAATCTTACGCGTATTAATGGGTTGTCACCCATAACTTGAGCCAAAAGTAGCCCCTTCTTCACCACATTGCGCGTTTTTCATTGATCAAACAGGAATTACCAGGAAGGCATTGACTTGCAATAGAAAATTACGTGTTTACTAAGCGGAAAATTGGCCGTAAAATTGCCTATAAAGTAGAAATTTATGTTAAAAATGATGAGTATTGGAAGATGGTTCGGTCTTAAGCATTAAATAGCTAAATACGTAGTTAGCTAAGCTTAACTAGTGCTAATTATTATTAATTAGGTAATAATTAGTTAATTTTAACAATTTTGGGTCGAAACATAACTTGGGCTTATAGGAAAGAGAATTTGACGCTGAGTTCAAAACTCCAAACCCGACGTTTTAACTCCAAAAATTGAGAAAGCTATAGTTAAAAATGTTTTTATTAAGATTACACTTTTGTTGTGTAATCTTAACACTCCAAAAAGGAGTGTTCTAAAAAGGGTTTGTTTTGGTTTGACTTAAGTCAAACCTTTTCTTTCTCCGTTTTCTTTTCTTCCTCCTGTTGGGCCTCTTTCTACTAGGACCCAACAGTTGTCTTCTCCTTGAGCTTTGGCCGAAGACAAAGCCAGCAAAGAGGAAAAGGAAAATGTACGTAGTTTTCAGCCCAAGTTATGACAAGAAGGGGGCCGTTGGCCTTTAATAATAATAATATTACATTAATAAGTAGCTAGGAATACGTACGTAGGCATATACCAGGTAATTATGTAATTTGCAAGTTCTGGAAAATTATACAATTCGCGCAACAATTAGTTAAAGTCCTGAAATTTAATAAAATTGTCCCTTTGGTTGCGCTTATGTGTTAAAGAAAGTTTCCCAAAATTTTGCTAGAATTCGGGGCCCAAAATATATCAAAAAAGGGTCAGTTGGAGGGCAATAATTCTAAAATCTCATTAATATTGACCCTCGGCGGTCAGCTGGCCCGCCTCGACACTGCGCCCCATATGCAAAAGGTGGCAAGCTTCTAGAAGTTTCCAGAACCTTCTAGAAGCTTTGCCTTAAAATCAAAGGAAAATCCGCCTCCAAACTCACTAATGACAAATGGCCAGCAAAACTGTCAGCCCGACCCCAAAATTTCTTTCTAATCAGTGTTTGCTTGAGTGCAACCGAGAGCGGTTGCTTTTCCCCCCTCCCTTCTAGTGCGTTCTCCAGTGCAGTTGTTACCTGCATGGGGAATCAAGCGCACTCTCCCTGGTTAGGTTAAAAGGATAGGACTTTTCTAGCCTTCGGGCTAGAAAAGAAACTGAGAAATTAACAGCGAACATTACCGAAATAGGGCCATATAGGTTTGCTATGCCTGGCCAACAACCGAGAACATAAATCTAGGATTTATCGGCCATTTTGGCCAATTTTTATGTACTTTTGAGGCCTTTTGGCCATATTTTTTATGTACTCTTGAGGCCTTCGGCCATTTTATGTACGACTTTTGGGCCTTCGGGCCATTTTTTCCATATTTTGTGAGGCCTACAGGCCATTTTTACACGCACCTTTTTGGGCCGTAGAGCCCCTATTTTTATTAGCATAATTGGGTCAGAGGCCAGTTTTATTTCTCTAGCATGCGTGGGCCTTTGAGCCACCGTTTAGTTCGTTTAATTCAAATGCTTACTCTTATTATTTTATTATTTTAATAACGGGGCAGCTCATGTAAACCCCTCCTGTTCGATGGAGGTCTTGAGAATTGTCCCTACTTTTGTTTTTCTGTTTTTATGACCGACACTCTTATTATCGAGGTTTGCTGACCTCCGCCCCTTGTTATTCTGTTTTAGTTAATTATTCCTCTTGTTTGCACTTTTCGGTCAAGCCACGACCAATCCTTTTATCATTTTTAATAAGGCATTTTCGCCTGAAACTGGGGTTTGAAGTAGATTACGGGATCATTAAGTGGGGACCCAACCCCCTGAGTTTAAGCTAGAGGGTCCCTTTGCTACGACCCTGGAATGCTAAGCTAGTAATAGGCATAACTACCCCACAGCCGGCAACTAGGAGTTGCCGGCCATATCGTTTTACCATGGCTTTGTTAAGTCACAAAAACTCACTGTCCATAATTTGTGTGTTTGTTGTAGGTCGGTGCTAAAAATTAATAGGTCGCTAAAAACACGAAATGAACCTTTAAAAACGGAGTTCTCAGAGTAGTCAACAATTCTAACCTGGTATTTTAAATAATTAATTAATCAAGCATTTCACGGGGAATGGCCGGCTTCCCCATTCATTAATTTAATTAACTGTGAGTAGTTTGTTTTAGTAATGATTGTTTAGCAATCATTACTCACATGGCTTTCTCATAGTTTTAAAAGTTCTTCAAAGTTGTCAAACTTCTACGCTAAAAGTCGAGTTTTGGGACTCTAAAACTCGCAACAAAATCGTTATTAAATTCTGTTAATTTAATAGCTAAGAATTACATTAGAGGGTTACATTGGAATGTGTGTTTATAGGTCCAGTTAAGGGTATAAACGATCCAATAAATTAGATTTAGGATGCGTGAATTACCCCTAGGTGTGTGTGTGTGCGTGTGTGTGTGTGTGTGTGTGTGTGTGTGTGTGTGTGTGTGTGTGTGTGTGTGTGTGTGTGTGTGTGTGTGTGTGTGTGTGTGTGTGTGTGTGTGTGTGTGTGTGTGTGTGTGTGTGTGTGTGTGTGTGTGTGTGTGTGTGTGTGTGTGTGTGTGTGTGTGTGTGTGTGTGTGTGTGTGTGTGTGTGTGTGTGTGTGTGTGTGTGTGTGTGTGTGTGTGTGTGTGTGTGTGTGTGTGTGTGTGTGTGTGTGTGTGTGTGTGTGTGTGTGTGTGTGTGTGTGTGTGTGTGTGTGTGTGTGTGTGTGTGTGTGTGTGTGTGTGTGTGTGTGTGTGTGTGTGCTCCACCTGCCTCACCGATTGCAATGCTTCGTTTCCATCCTAGGATTGTCCGTAAACTGCTGAAGGCAGTTGATACATCCAAGGGTCCCGGATTAGACGGTGTTAGTGGATTCACCTTACGAGAATGTGCGGACATACTGTGCTATCCATTGTCCAAACTATTCCGTTCTTGTATCCAACTCGGTGTCTTTCCTACCCTGTGGAAAGCAGCCAAAATTGTGCCGGAGTTCAAAAAAGGAAACCGAACAGACCCAGCCAATTACAGGCCTGTTGCTCTCCTTTCGCTGGTCTCAAAAATTCTGGAGAAGTATGTCGCATATCATGTTGTGAAACACCTTGATCGTCATCACCTCATCCAAGACTGTCAATTCGGTTTTCGCAAGGGGCACAGTACACTCCACCCGTTAATGATCCTGCATCAACTTGCCGCAGACGCTCTGGACCATTCACAGGAATTGGCCGTTGTGGCCTTGGACATTGCAGGTGCTTTCGACACAGTGTGGCATAAACGTCTACTGCAGAAGTGTCGCTCTCTTGGACTGTCTTCCTCAATTCTTGGATTCCTCCAAGACTTACCAGTCGCAGCCAATTGACTATTGTGAGCGGTGCAAAGTCTATGCCGAAGCCTGTGACCGCTGGAGTCCCTCAGGGCTCCATTCTGGGTCCTATCTTGTTTGCAATTTACATCAACGATCTGCCGTCAGTAGTCAACTCCCAGTGTCTACTGTTTGCGGATGATTGTTCCTTGGTACAGCGCATACCTAAGCCGGCTGCCCGACTCGGGTGCTTTGCCACTATCCAAAAGGATATCGACTGTATTCTGCAGTGGGTTGAAATAAACCAAATGACGTTTGCACCCCACAAGACGCAGTTGTTGACTATATCTCGCCGACGTGACAGAGCCGCCCTAGACCAGTTTCCATTATCAATGGCCGGGACCCGGATATCCTCTACCATGGAATTGAAACTTCTTGGGGGTTACATTCGAGTCTGATGGGCTGGTCAAGAAGCACATGTCTGCCAAAATAGCGACGGCCGGACGCATGACTGGAATGCTTCGTCGCCAGTCCCGTTTCTTGTCCGAGGAAGCACGATACCACCGAGTATACGTTGCAACAATCAGGCCTATCATCAAGTATGGGTGCCCGGTAGTTGTTAACGCTCCAGAGGGATTGCTTGCCTTAATGGACCGTCTCCAAGATCGTGCTGCACGGCTTTTTCCTAGCCTAGTCCACAGACTGGATCCACTGGGCCTCCGCAGAAGCGTTTCTGGCCTGTGTCAGCTCCACCGTATCATCGACGGGACGGCTCCCGCGGCTGTATCACGCGCCATCCGACCCAGTTTTCTAAGTGTACAGCGGACAACACGGACTAGTGAGGGCCTTAACCTCCGATCGTTGAACATCCCTAAATCTCTAACATCCTCCCACCTCCACTCCTACCTCCCCCGGCTTTCCCGGCTCTGGAACCAGCTCGACAATGAAACTACCTTTGCCACCACGCTGGACGAGTTCAAGAAAAGATGTGCGGCGGGAACTAAGGATCATGCTAGGATAAGCCACTGCCTTTCAACCTAAACAAGTACCTAAACAAGTAAGTCTTTTTATGGTCAAGTATCTGGCTTGCACCAGCTCGAAAATATTCTAAATTTCCATGGGCTAGCGAATACATGTAGAATAGGGTTTGGTTATTTTACTTTAACTATTACAGTTAGAGACAGATCTCAAACGGTAATAGTGTTCTAAAATTAGGTATGCTTTTATTCATTAATTTCTTTCTAATCCTATTTCAGTGAACTCAAATAGAAAGGATACTCAGGACCTTTTGGTTTACTCCGACTTATTATTTTGGTATGCTTGCCATGCAACGTTTTAAGCAAATTGCTTTACCACAATCGTTTCATTACAACCTCCAAAGCAGAGAAATAGTTCTCTCCTGCTCCTTTGCGTTATATCTTTTTTGCAAAATGCATTTACTAACTTTTTGTTGCTTTAGGCCATTGGCCATACTGATGCAAATTCTCATTATTTCTTACAGGTTATATTACCAGAATCTTTTTTGTATTATTGTTTATCTCAGGACTGGCACGTGTTAATCACCCCGTATTTTTGTTGTATCTAGGTTTTATAACAATGCAGTTTTCCATTTCGATATATAGTATGCTCGCGGCAACTAGGTAAGCTGGTGGTAAGCTGTGCTGCTGTGCTGGTATGTCGAAGCAGGTCGAAGGTAAGTCGTGCTGGTGTCCGAATTCGTTTATTTGGTTGTTGGCTGTATGTATTTAGATCTCCAACAACCTCAACTATTTGGCGAGGCCTCCTTGGACTGGTACTTGACAGCCAGGCGCGTTATCTATTGTTTGGCATAACTCCCCCAATCACTTGTCGTGTAGCTAGTTGTACGAATAATCAACTGTTGGTTGGCACAGTTTAAATCGTTTTCAACGTATTCATCGTGTGAAGTATTTAAGAGTATTTGTGCCATGTTCAGCGAACTTATCATCAAGTACAAGACGCGAGGTCGGAATAACACTGCAGACACAACTTTACCAGCAAAATCAGCAAGCGGCTGAATAGCTCGGGTTAATAAACATTTGATTTTGTGCACCACCCTTTTATTAATTTGTCTACTGCTACATAGCGACAGCATTCCACCGAATTTAACATGCTGTGAAATGTGGGTAGCAGAATAGAAAATATATTACCTTAAATGTGGAAAGAAACTATGGAATGCAGCCGACATTCCCCGACATGGACTCTCAGACGTTGTGCCAGCTGGAATCCGCTATATAATCAGTTAATCTAGCATTGCAGCATCATTTCAATATTCTTTCTGATTTTGATTTAGAAGGGATACAAAATGCTGCGACTGCTTCTGTAAGTATCTTCGGCGGTGTGAATAGTACATAAAATTAATTCTTAATGATTTATAAGTAACAAGATGTTATTAGTAATAAGACGCTGCGTTTATGTACTCCCTTCTGGTTTGGAAGCTAATGTTTATATTATCTGGCTGCTGCAGCTTCCTTATGTAAAAAATGCACGGTTTAGAATTTACGTCAACGTGAGAGCAAGACGTCTCTGCCTTCTTATTTTGATTTGCTTTACGATGGATTGCTTTATATTTAACTGTAGGATTGGCAATATTCTTGTCACAAGCCAATTCGAAACAACTTTTTGCTTCTTGCCCAGAATCAGCTATCGAACTGAATCCCAGTTCAGTGTCATCTTAAGGCTGCCTGGCTCGAAGACAGTTAGCAAACCGGTGCCAAACAACAAAGTACTGACTGCCTTGATTGACAGCTTCAACGTGAGCTCAACTATGGATAACCTACTGTCCGGTATTCTAAGTGACAACCAGCGGTGTGAAGGAAATCTAGTAGGCGATGTTGGACACATTTTTAGTCTTGATCCAGGAATAGCTACGATTTATGGCTTGGCAGGAGATCTGGTTGCTTCTGTGAATGATTTGGATTGTTCAGATTTACTGGAAAGTGTACCCTTAGATCTGCTGACGGAGCCAATTCGTGAACTTGTTTCACAGATTTCGTGCAGCGACAGTATGTGCTCTGAAGTTTTTAGTGCATGAGTGAAATAGAGGTTAGAAGTCAATTTTCCATCTACTCCACAGAAATGAGTCAACCGAGAGATGATACATTAGTGTAAATGTAAAGTTTGCGTGATTTTTCAAAATGTATGCAAAGCATAGCAAAGTGGACGCATTTCTTTCGCAGCATTCACGAAACTGATAAGTTCGGAACATCGAACTATTTTCAGTCCTTTGTGTTTCGTTTTAGCAGACTATTTTGAATTACTGTCAACTGAAATTGGTTGTAACATAAACTCTATCCGGAAGCAACTTCGCATTGAACCCATCGAAGTAACGTCGGAACCTCTGGCGAAACTTTCAAGTGTTGTAATTAAAGCTCTTTTCGATGTATTCAATGTAAAAGATCTATTCAAGCCCAAGTCAACTTACGAAGGCATGGATTTAACTGATAAACTTACCGCAATCTCCATTAGCTTAGCCGATAAGTTGCAAGTGTGTGGAAACATGGGCATTGTTGGTACCTCATTAGCCATAGCTGGTTCATTAGCCCACCCATATCAAGGTACCATTCTAATTTTTGTTAGGTTAAGCAGTATACTGATATTTCATGTAGTATGCGGAAAATTCGTTATGAATCAGAACCGACTTTCGCCTGGGTTTATCGCATGAAATTACTTGCAAAACCATCGCTTTCCAAAAAGCATCACAAATTTCGGACAATGCTATCCGGTATTAGTTCCAGTTAGCATATTTAGCTGAGAATCAGGTGCTGAACTGAACAATTGTTTTTACTTCCACCAGACATACTACTACTGTCCCAGTCACTCACTATTAGTGATGTGGATCGGATCGGCGGATTGGATTGCCCGATCCGGGGTCGGATCGGATCAAATAAGATCGACAAAATTTCGGATAGGATCTGCCGGATCGGATTGGCTTGCTTTTTCCGGATTGCCGACCCGGCAAAGGCAAAATTTGAAAATTTTACTAATTTTTACAATATTGCAAAATTTCTTCGAAAATATTTTCAAAATTTTTCATCTGAATTTTGTTCGAATATTTAATTTTTTGTTGTTAATCTGAATTTTCTGTAAATTAATTAAACAAATTTTTCATATGCACATATAAAAACAGTAAAATAGAATTGCTCTCCAATATTTTCTGCTAATTAACCTCTGAACGGTCTTCTCGGATTTTTAAATTCAGTGCCGCTAACTGTTGAGAGCGTAATTACTCTGGTATGATTAAACGTTATCAGTTACCAGAAAATGTTGCCTGAAATTAGAAGAAAGTTTTTCGCCCAAGTTTGTTGACTCAGAAATGGAACTCTGTAAAATCCGTCCAACTCTGCAAAATCCGTAGGACGGATTTTACATATGCTATTACAGGTACAGGAGCAAATTGTGTGTAGTGTACAAAGTATGGTCGTTTATTGCAAACTTACCTTTAAAGCAAACAGCAAGATATATATATATATATATATATATATATATATATATATATATATATATATATATATATATATATATATATATATATATATATATATATATATATATATATATATATATATATATATATATATATATATATATATATATATATATATATATATATATATATATATATATATATATATATATATTGTTAGAATCGTGCTGAACTGGAAATTCAGAATAACGCGTATATCGGGATTGAACCATGGAAAGTAGTCATTATTTTAATTGTTTAATTAATTAAAAACATTTCAGTTCTCCAAACTTTCAGCGCATTTAAAATTTTATATCATCATCGAATAGAGCTGCTCCAGTGGCACATTTTCGCATTTACATTTAAATTATAGGTTGTTATTTAAAATCGATTTATGAGCTAGAGCTAATACCAGAAAATGTACCAATTTCTTGTTATTCACTATTCACTCACACATAGGGACGTTGTTGTGAATTCCGAGAGTAGGGTGCATTTTGTGGATCTAGTTGTATTACAAGACCTTTCGAGTGATTATCCATAAGTGTGGGTAAATGGAAAAAGTTTAAATCCGAAAAATCATGTTTTCGTGAATTTGGGAATCGAGTGCACTTATGGAAAATGATTATGGAAAATGTATTACAAAACGTGTTCTGTTCGTCAAGAGCTTTCAAATGATATCCATATATATTGGAAGAATTAAGAATATAGAATTCGGAAATTCTGAAAACCCGAAAATTGGGTGTATTTTGGTTGGAAAGGCTGTAAGAGCTTTGATTAAGATTAAGATTAAGATTTGATCACCGAAACAAAACTTTCAATGCGCATAAATTTTAGCAAATCGTTGAACATTTCAGATTTTCCGTGAATAAAACCAGGGAATTTTCGTGATTTTCAATGTCTCCATTTTCGAACGATTTTAACAATATATGCATTGCATGTAAAACTATAAACATATACTTAAGATTGCAATTAATGGCCAAAGTTTGCAAGCGCCATTTTTGGTCTTATAGCGAGCGTTTGCCTAGTGCGCAAAATGTCGTGGGTTTAAGTCCCACCGGAGGTCCGAATTTTTCGGACCTTCGGTGGTACATGACTTTCTTCTTCTTTCTCATTTATATTTTATTTACTTCTACCTTATCCCCAGTTTCTTCTACTTTATCTTCTCAGTTCTCACTATATCTGAAATTCTCCCAAAACAAAGCAAATCATTATTTTTCAGAGACGACTACACACGATTTTGTGCTGACTAGAGAAACATTGACAGAACGTTTACATTTGTATTTGTGCTAGATTATATCCTTGGCAGTTCCGTGAAATTGATCTCTATTATGCTTTGCTTTGCTTCGTATGATAACCCTATGTGCTAACTAGAATTGACTGTGTAAATGTTTGTTTAAATGCTCATCTTTTCTGAAAGTTTAAAGGATCTTGCACTGTTAGGCCACAAACATCTTGAACGCTGCTCGTCTGTGGGATGTCAGCGCTTACAGTTTGCCTTCAAACTTTGCGTCTAGCCTATATGTCTACTTCATGTTAACCGTTAACACTATGATGAATTCAGTCGTAGTTTGTACATTAAGCTCCTGCTGTACAGTGTTCCTTTTATCATCGTCATCGTCGTCGTCGTCGTCGTCCTCGAACCTGTTCAGTTGGAAATTGAAGTGATTTACGTTTATTGAAACCTGTAAGCATGGTCAAGAAACATGCTCTAGCTATGCTTAAAATTAAAAATGTTAGATGTTGTCCGATTATGATACCTTTTGTCGAGGACACTAACTTTTAAACTTAGCCTTTAACAATTATTAACACAGAAAATTCGAAACCAATTATCCTATATTTACTGGTCTTGTTATTCGTCTAGAAATTTACTATGAAAGATGTTATTGTTTCCGATCGCTGCAATAAACAATCTATGGCTATAATGCTGCTGGTGGATACTTCGCATGGAACTAGCGATGCTGACATGGCTAAATTCAAGGAGTTTTTAGCCAAGTTTATTCAATATTCACCTAAAGATTCCAGAGTATCACTAATGAGCTTCAATGCTACAGCGCGAAAAATGGTCTTTTATTCCGAAGAGTATTCCTCATTGAACGATGTTGCAGGTGACTACGTTAGGTACCTGTTTAAGAACACCAGATGTCGAACGATAACATTGGAGGAGTGGGAGACGGCAGGGTGCAGACCACATATGTGTTTGGGAGGTTGGGGGCTTGGCCTGGAGCTCTGGAGCTTTGACACAGACAGAGTGTTGTGCCCAAAGAAGACTCTTTTTATTTCAAATTTGTTGAGCAAAAAAACAGAAACGAATTACCCCTCCCCAAAGTCTGGTGCAGGCCCGACATTTACTTACTCACTTCCCTTACCTCCCAAGTTGTTGCTGTATGGAATGCACTCCCACATAATATCGTGGAAAGTAGATCTTTAAACATTTTTTAAAGAAAGAATAAGCTCAGTCCCATTTTCTGATTTCTTCCGAGGCCGAGCATTAGTAGCCAGGTAGTGACTCTCCTCGGTCTTCAGTGGCTGTGTACACACACTACAAACTAAACTAAACCCGCTCGTTGTGATGGGAACGGTAGGCCCTTCGGCAACTTCTACCAAAAGATGCTCATTTTCAGCAATTTACAACGATTTCTACAAACATTGTCTGAAAACTCAATAAAACTTCAATTTTTATGACATTCTTGGTAAAATGTAAAAATTCGCAATTTTTGCAAATTTTGGGGTACGCAGCGGCGTTGACGACTAAAATTTCCAAACATTTTCCGGCGTCGCCGGAATTTTGCACTTAAAATTACTATTTTTAGCTAAAAAACGTCCAAAAAACGCTTTTTGACAAAAAATCGCTGTTTTTTGTTAAAAAATGGCAAAAATCGCTTTAAAAACTACCCCTAAGAAAAATCGCTCTCACAAGGGGTACCCAAATTTGCTTCCACAAAGGTCAGTGAAATTTGACCTCCCGTTCAGGTATGGGTACGCCCCTTTCAAACTTTGAACTATTCCAGCGCTTGGGTAGACCGCCACATAATTGAGCTTCAGTGGTAATGTATGAGTGTGCGTGCAGTATGCAATATAATACTGAGAAAGAAAGCTGGGCGTGTGTTAATAAACTAAAACCGTTTTTTTTTAATTTTCAATCGATCGATTATCAGAGCAGTTTATTCAAGCAAATCGTGTAGTGATATGATAACTAATTAACCAACCAATTAAATTGGATCTGTCACATATTGACACGCTGAGATCAAATATGAAAAAGTTTACCGTGCCTTTATGGACGTAACAGTGTAAGGGAAGCAGGCGTAGGAAAGATTGATAAGCCTGCAGTGGGAGTTCAGCTGATGGTCCCGTGGTGTAGTGGTTAGCATGTCTGCTCCGGAGTCAGAAGGGCCGTGGTTCGATCCCCGGCGGGACCAATTCTTTACTTTCAATGGTGAGTGAAAAGCTGAACCTCTCCCTTCTCTCTTCTAGGTCCTGGTTTCGTGGGTACGAGGGTGCCTGACGCCTCCCGTTCGGGCTTGTCCTTGGTTTCTTCCTGATCCGCCAGCCCTGGTAGAAGCGCTACAACAGTACAAACACGATTTGCTGTTATAACGATGTCCAATAAATAGCAACTAGGGTTCATTGCCAGTAACTGACTTATTCTGACTAATCCTTGCTCTGTTGGGGACACATTTGCACAGTGAGGGGAGCATAGAATCAATCCTGATTAACCAAACTATTGCTTCGGTGTCCTAGCAGTAATGGGTAGAGCCGCGGGCGGAAACATATCTAGGGTTAATGAGTTGTTATTCTTGATATGGCATTGAGGGCTCAACGGGTCATGTATATGGCCTAAATCACAAACCACTTGAAAGCTGGCTGTAACAAGTAACTGTTTTCTGAAGCTAGAACACCTCACACTACGTTTATAATTCGAGAACTGATAGTAGCTAACTCTGGAAACTTTGGTTTTAACGAATACTTTCAACGTGGTTAACAAAAAACTGCTGCACGCACTAACATTATTTCGCAGGTGAGAACGAGACCAAACATGTTCAGACAATTAATGGAAGCCTGAAACCGAATACTTCCGACTATTTGCACAAACCGGAAAAATCCAGATTCTGGAGGACAGGCTGATCGACCCCTCGAAACCCCCAAGCACTCGTATGAATGATACGACCAAGAAATACGGTTACCACTTCATATAGTGTATGCATTATATATTATAGCAAGAGTACATAATACATAAGAGTATGACAGCAGGCATACTCTATGTATTATCAGCTTGACACATCCTCTGCACGCTAACGGCTGACCCCCCCCAGAGTTGGAAGTGGGTCGCGGGTACCCGCGGGTACCCGCGGGTCGTGGGTACCCGCGGGTCGACTTTCAGATCAGTGGGTACCCGCGGGTCAGAGCGGGTCAAGCGTTATTTTTGATCACACCATTTTTATGCTAAATTTTGGGCTAATTTCACCAGAAAATTTACAATTTATGTTAAATTTTCAATTTTTCTCTAAGTTTTGGCTCAATTGTATGTTTTTATACATTATAATATTGTTTTTATGATAAATTATTTATTTCTATTCTGTCTTGAATCTTCAGTCAAAAATATTTCAGTAATATCTCCCGGACATGTGTAGTCATTGGCATAAATATTTTATTATTACGCAAAGCCTTTAATGCTTCTGCATTGATTGACAAACTGTTTGCGCGAAAACAATGTTTACAGCTAATTACAACACCCTGCAAATCTATCTTTCCGTAAAAAGCGTGAGTTTGAGCTGCTTCCAATAAATAATGATATAATTATATAATCAAGCTTGAAATTTCGACATAGTTCACAGAGTGATGATCATTGATCATTCCTAATTTTCTTGGTGCTAATAAAGCGAATGATATAAATGACAGTTTGATATCATATCCAAATTAGGAGTGGACAGTGTTATATAAACACTCCTGCGGTAGTTGCTGCTCAGCTGTAAAAATAAATAAAAATAAATGAACTGAACTTTTACGAAATTAGGTACTACAAGAAAATAGACTTTAAATTAAAGATCTTCAAAACTTTGCCTAAATACTTTCGCGATAGCATAGCATCCTCAGAACTAACGAATACCAAGATGAAACATGCTGTAGTTAGCTGTGAACGCCAAAGTTTTGTTTGAAAGCTTTACTACTTCACATTTTTTAAAGTGTTAATTTTGATCGATGCATGCTATAGAGTACTTAAATATGCAAAAATTTCCAAATTTAAGAAGTGAGAGTGCGGTTGTGCACTAGTCTGGATCTGTCTTTTCAGTTTGGCTGCTACGCCTAGTCCGTCTGTTACTACTTGGTGGGCCGATAGTGCCTGTTGGATTTTGTGTGTGTCGAGTACCAGTATTTCGTGTTTTTTCTGTCACCTCTCTCTCTCACCCGTCTCTGTGATTTCTGTTTGCCTGTTTCATCTTGTCTCTGGGGATTGTCTGGATTTTACTTGCATCAAAAGGTAACGTGAGTTTTGGAGTTGAGCTAGCATCGTGCTAATGACAAACGTCCCGAGTTGATCAGCGTCGTGTTCAATGATTTGAAATTTGATCTTGTGATTTCTGTCTTGCAACGTATTTACCAAAGCTTGAATAATATTGTTCTTAATTACCGATTCTTGAAGTGGACAGTCTTGGAAGTGTTGTGTCAGAAACAAATTAAATTAGTCGATTCCAACCTCCGCTTTGTCATTGTGTTAGTCTTCAATAGTTTAGGTAATTGATCTGAGAACAAGGTGGACCAGTGTTTTAGTTACGGAAGCCTTGTTTAAGTAGGATAATTAGTTGACCTCAAAGTTCCGTTGAGCGGTCAACTAATTATTAGGTAGTTATAAGATAGAATTTGACTTGCTGTTCCGAGCCATTTAACCAGTGCTCTGTCTCTGCTATTCTGAGCCATTTTACCAGTGCTCTGATCACATTTTATTGGAAACAAGTTTGCCCGACCCCCACACTTGTACAATTAGAAAAGGCTGAGAGATTGAAGTTTGAAGTTTGAGAATTAAGACGTGAAAAGGACCTCTCAGTATCTAAATTGGCTAAAAGCATTGCCTAACCGAAATCC
>JASAND010026858.1:0-71615 GCA_030248195.1 Trissonchulus latispiculum
TTGGTGTCTCTGTTCTGCTACAAATTTTTACAAAGTTCTGTGCAAAAGATGTAAGATTTTGCAAAGTCTTATAACTCAAACGCTCGAGATTATTTACACGCCTATTCCCTACCCCCTACAATGAATATTAATGACTCTGTTTGACTATTTAAAACGTCCGACACTTTCTGAGACGCAGAACTTCTTCGTATTGCCTTGAGTCTGAGTTGTCCGCCTGAGTTGTCCGCGCATGCTTTCTATCTAGTTTCGCTGTATCGTGAAGTACTGATGCAAACAATTTGACTTTGCCTTTCATTGCCTTTTATAATTTGCCTTTTTGATACAGCTTTACTAGAGTTTCACCTGGGTGGCTCCCATTTCCTAAACTTAATCTCTCAGCTTCTGTAGAACTTTTGTCTTTTTTATCTATCCTACTGTACGAATTTAGTTTAAAATCTATTGTCCGAAACTTAATAAATTATAATAACCTTAGTATAGACTGCGTTTACTGGTGTCCGGGCCACACATGCTTCGCCCACGCGTAGCGATTCAGCGGCCTCGCTGAAATCAGCGAGCTCCGCAATCAGCCGAAATCGTGTGATCGCTTGGATGGAAGCCGTGACAAGGCTACAGACCTGCGACGACTTAGACGAAGCCGTAGACCTGCTGCAGTCACACAAACTTGAAATGAAATATGTGCCGAAGAAGTTGCTGTAATTCGCCGAAATCTGGGAAACCATCGGCAGCTACACCGATCTGGGAACACTGCTGGATCAACTTTGCAAATTCCTCGGCCTAGAGACGCTGAAACGAAAGCACGCTCCGGCAAAGCCCGGGGCGGACAAGTACTCCCATTCCAGCTACGGAAGCAGCTCCTACGGCAGGGCAGGTTCAGAAATCGCTGGATTTCGGCTCCAGTTTCAGCTCCGCCTAATCCAGTGCATCGGCAAGCAGTAGTTTGGCGCGGTGCACATCGACCAGCTCCCTGCACTCCTATTCTCCCAGTGCAGGCAGTGGTGGGATAGCGTCCACCATGGCGAACGGACACGGTGGGACGCCCAATTCGATCAGCAGCAGCAGAACGTCTATGTCGGATGGATCGTCGTCGGTTGGCTCGCACGATTGTGTTCTGGAAAGACTGACCAATCCGGGCTCACACGGGAAGGAGTCGGACATTATCCCCGTCCAATTCCTGCTGGCCGTAGCCCGGATGATCGGTGGTCGGAAAGTCGTGCGAAGAACGGACGAAACGAAGGACTATTCGGAAAAGCTGGAAACCGGATATTTGATGAGCATTGGAAAGCTGAATCCGACGGGAAAATCGTTTGCCTTCCTGCTGGACTGCCTGTCGGACAACGAAAACACCTGCAGAGCGGCTGCTTCGCTGATCTGCCGGTTTTCCTGAGCACGGAAGCCAACTGCGAAATCTATGCCAACTCCCGCTCAGGACAGTTGAACAAACGGCAGTACAACAGTTCCTGGAGTCTGGAACAGATTGTGCGAAATGCCGGAAACACGGGCTACTACGTTCTGAACGTTACTGAACTGTTCAACTGTTTCAGGGCTGAGCAAAAAAGGTGGACGTTATCATTTGTATCAGTAGCAGTTCGCTGGATTGCGAAAAACAAAACCCGTTGAAAAGTTTTCAGCTTTATCGTGAATCTTGTGACATGCCAGATGCGAAGTTGATTATTTGTACGCTGATGGAACAAACCCAGCCGTTAGCCTGCTCGGACGATGAGCTGAACACGTTGGAAATAGTTGGAGTTAACAAATACATCTGCAGTGTTATTAGAAATTTTGCTACAGGAAAACTTTAACTGAAGGTTTTAGTGCAGGATGACATAAGAAGCAAATATCAGGTTTTACTGTATCGCAAAGCTAGCCTGCTAATGTTAATGATGATTTTATTGAAATAATATCGACATCCATTTTTCCTGGTATCAGGTCTACAGTAATCGAGATAACTTTTACACATACGCAATGATTTCTATGTAGCTTTATTGCAACATTCAGCGGTTCAGGAATTTTGTTAACATTAATTTTATGCAAGTTAACATTATAAAAATTATTTCTAGCAAAACTACGAACTATCTATCAAATCCTGTTATAAGATAAAAAGTTAGCTGTTCAATGGTTTGCGATTCAGTTTATATCGTTTTTATTAATCCGACTGGAGCCGGAGTGTATAAAACGGAAAATTTGTAGGTTTTGTGTGTATTGATGTAGTCTGGGGTAGAGGGAACACTATCTTCAACATAGTATAGTATAGGGAACCTTTTCGATAAATTCTACAGAGACTTTATGCTAATTAGGTTTCAGTCGACTATATAATTTTGTTAAACTGCATACATTTTCGCAGTCAGTGAATGCCAACAGTCTCTACTGCTGCTAATTTTTGGCTTTTCTACAAAAACGCACAAGCTGGGCAGCTCATTTTAATCTGGACAAATCAGCTCAGTCAGATTTAAGAAATTTAATGAGCAAAAGATTCAAAATTTGTAATAACTTAATAATCGATTAACAAATGACGGGAACCGTATTAAACATGCTCAGCGTCAGCACTTACTAGTTTGAGTCCGAGTTTCAGTATCCAAATAAATTCAGTTTCAATTGGTGGCCGGAAATAATTTCAGTCTCATCTTCAGGTCTATTCTCTAGTTTCAGTTTAGACTTTAGTTTCATTTACTGAAACCGAAAACTGTAGCTGCGTCAGTGTCAGTGTCTGAGACATCACTATATATGCAGCATTCAATATAAATAAGCCAATATAAATAAGCAATATCAACATTATACATTCACAATTATACATGCAAACTGTGTGTCACAGGTTAGTCTTGTGCAATTAGATTTTAACAGGTCAAGCAAGGAATAATGCCCCTTTTGGGGTCAATTGTTACACTTACGAAAACGACAAATAACCAATGCTACCGGTCATGGTTAATTCAATTTGAACAGACGTATTGCATGGAAATGGTTGTTAATGAACTTTTAATTAATGATCGTAAATCGTTAATGATCGCCATTTATGTTCTAAGATTATGCGGAGCAACGATTTAAACTATCAATTAACCTTTCTGCACTAACGAAAATGCTCAATAAACTTGAACTCCTTAATCGTTGTAAAGTTTGAAGAAGCTAGGACTAATAAGAAAGCTCCTTGTTGCACAACCTGGTGGCTATAATTTTTCAATATCCCTTCTTCTTTACTGAATTTGTTCAGAGCAGGTTCACAGATACAAGAATTGTCTACTCGCGGCAGGTCCATTGTTATACCAAGAGTTTATAATAGGAAGAGTAAGACACTCAGCTCTTCCTAATAGAATAAGCTTGCAAGATACTCGAAACATTAAGGCCAAAATCTTGGGGTTCTTTTCATCGTGTAAACATGCAACGCTGACATTTTTTAAAACGGACATTTTCGACAAATTAAATAATATAACTTGAGCTAGAAAAATTGTAAAGCAATAATTTTTAGTTCATTATATTGCGTTGTACGAGATCTTTTTAACGGTATAAAAATTATGCACATAGTTCGGTTTTGCAATCCCTCATTAATTCAGCGTGAGGCATTTTTAACAGATGATGAAATTCCCAGAATTTTTGTGGTAGAGATGCTTTATTGCCGGTTTTGTAAGAGATTACCTTAACCGAACTATATAATTTTATATCGTTAAAAAGATCTCGTCTACGCAACATAACGATATAAAAATGATTGCTGTACGATTTTTCTAGCTCAGGTTATAGTATTTAATTTGTCGAAAACGCCCGTGTTTAAAACATGTCAGCGTTGTATGTTTACATACTGAAAACCCACACACGAGATTTCGGCCTTAATGTTTCGAGCAGCTTGCAAGTTTATTCTATTAGGAATACATGAGTGTCTTACTCTTGGTATTATAAACTCTTCGCAACAATTCCCGCAACCTTTTCGCCAATCCAAGCTTTGTTTCATCATTTTAGGCATTTTACTCAGTTTTGATACGATTATAGCAAACATTTAGCAGAAACGTTTTCAAAACATAATCGTTTTCAGAAAAGTGTACTTTATAATTTGGCCTCATGAATAGCTGGGACGGTTCAGGGCAGCCATCAGTTGGTGGAAGGACCACTAAACAAAACTGAACTATTCTACCAACATTCTAATTGCTTTGTCACCAAACTTAATGTTAAGCATAAACGACAAGACAAAATTTATTGGATATATCAATTGGCAAATAAAGGAACTGCAATGAACGTTTTCACCAAGTTTATGTAAATACATATTGAGACAAAACGGCAAGGAGACAAAAATCAACAAAATTTCTTCAAACTCCAGCAAACTATTATGTTAACAGCTCCGTTGAAATGTAGATCAAGCGCAAACTAGAAAATGAGAACGAAATGCTGGGAGTCTGTTTCAAGCGACCGGGCCCGGAATAAAATACAACGCCAACCTAGAGAACATCCGGCAAGGAACATATGATCAAAATGAAATTCCAAATAGCCTATCTATGCCGCATACCGAGTTTCAGTTCTTTAGCAAAATGTTATAGAAAGCAGTCCAGGTTCAAAATATTTTAATTTCTTCAATTTGTGAGTTTTAATGCAACGAAAAATGGAAACCAATAATGATTTTTCATAATCAATATTAGTTTGCTGTCAGACACTGGTGATATGAAGGACAATCAATACCATGAAAAACTATAACTAAAATAAAAAAATGAAAAGGTTTAGGTAATTTTAATGTCACCTGTGTTTGAAATGAATGGTTGGGTTAAGGTCGGTCTAAGTATTTCTTACATACAGCCTGTGGCTTGATGTATATATAACTAAACGAAATTTTCCAGTTCAGAGTTAGCACCCACAAAATAAAGCAGTGGCTATGATTTAGCTGTTACCTTTATTTACGGTTACTAGCTCAAAACTCTAATTTTTCGGTTCTAGTTGTCGATAAATTCATTATTGATTCCTTTAACTTCACACGCACGAGGCTATGTTCGAGAAACAGCAGCATTCTACTGGCTTGCACCGACTCACTTCTTTTAGTCTGCAGTATGCAAACCGAAAGCCAATATATATATATATATATATATATATATATATATATATATATATATATATATATATATATAAATCACTTATACTAATAACCTTTCTTTGCTGCGAGTAACAAGTGCCCTACCCAAAGTACCAAAGTAAACTACCCAAGAGTGGATTTTCCTAATATATGTGTGTCCGCGTTCATTCGTAATTAAAGTCAAATTCATTCAGTTTTTTGAGTACTTAAACTATTTACCGAAACAGCATTATTCTTGTTCAATATAGTGTTAAATTTGCTGAGAAAACACTGTCTAAAGCGACTCTGAAATGCCAAATAGAGGTAAAAATTCATCGAATGATTGAACAAATACAAAAGATCGCATAAAAATCTTACATATATTTGTCGCATTTCGTCACGGCCGGCTTTAAGGATCCCTTCTGTATTGTAATGTTCAAAAAAATGATGTAGCGAATAGCGAACATTATTTGTTTCGTAGGCGAAAACCGAAATCAATTCAATCACCCCAAAAGCGGCTGCATATATTAAGTATGGTATACTTACAGAAGTTAGCAGCAATGACATGCTTATGTTTTTTCGTATTTGCTCAGCTGACTCAGCGTTACTACGAGTCATCTGTTTTTGTGCCTTAATAACCCCAGTGATTACTAAAATGCTTCCTACGAAGAGAACTAGCGCAACAGCAAAAAATGTTAACGTTTGAAGAGTGATAAGAGCTCTGCGCACTGCAGACGAAGTAAATGGGGTTGGATCAAGTCTGTATTCTTGCAAATCCTCCTTGAACGTATTACTATAGTGTCGCATGAAGAAAACGTCTGGCATCCAGAGAATTCCAGACCAGCATGTTCCAACGACAAGGGTGATATACAATGCCAGTTTTGAATTAATAACTTTAAACAAAAGAGGAAACCACATTGCTATTACTCTAATAACTGTAGCAGTGACTAAAACGTATGCGCTGATACTAGTAAAAAACCTTGAAAGACAATATCTGAAATTATATATCCAATTGTAAAATAAAGTTATATATCTCATTTTTAAAACTAGGTGGTGTAGTGCATTAATGAATAGTGGAATTTGTCCCAAAAAATCTAAAATAAGTAAGGATTGATGAAATAACGTATTTGGCTGTCCCTTAAATTGTTCGTCCATTAAAACCCACATACCTAAAACAACACCAGTGCCAGCAAACATAGTAAAGATAATAACCCCGTATACATCATAGTACTTTAGGTTGATTGCAAAGTCTGTTAGCAGCACTTCCATGCGCAGTTCTGCTATCTTCATAATGTCGCAGCCAGAAAACTTATTCATTAGTACGATTGAAAATTCGCGAAATGTAACTATCACGTAGTCTGTTGTTTCGTACTCGTACAGGCGAGTGTGATAGTGCTCGTAGAAATAACTTTCAAATTTTTCCGGCAAAAAGCTAGCATTCCTGAAACAAAAGTTGTAAAATTCTAATTAATCTATTTCAGCAGAGAATTGAGAATTAAGAAACAATTCTTATATTGTTGCAAACACAGCAACACAGCAGAATCTTTACTGGATAATTACATAACCTACCTACAGCCTCAATACTTAGAAATTCGTTTCACCCAAGATACATAACAGATAAGAGAGTACCAGTAGGCATGCTCGTTGTTATCAGTGCAAAAACCCTGCTCTATTTGTTAACGGCTGGCCCCTTCTTCTCCAGCAAAATATACCCACCACTTCAAAGAAATTTACGCGTTATGCTTAGCACATATAAATTAAGCGAACACTTAAGCTAGTGTTTTCGAACTTGAGCACGTAATCATAGCGCAAATGAGCGTAAAGCAGTTTCAACCAGGCACGAGGTGGGGTCAGTAGTGCCTAATGTGGAGTTAGAAGGGGGGGGTCACACGTTAGCGAAGAGAGCATAGTATTTGCTCTGATAACAAATAACATGCCTAATGGCATACTCCAATTATTGTGTACTAATTATTGGTTTCATCATAGATGTTAAACCAATTAACATCATACAGTTGGCTAATAAAAAGGTTGACAGAGGCAACAACTCTTACTTTTAGTGTACTGTTTTATATAAGCTGTATGTTTGTTATATCAGTGTATAGAAGATTGGACTGCAGGCAATCTTTGGATTAAGGAAACGACAAACTACCAAATTGTTTACCAGTATACAATGGTTCCATTTTCAACCATGGCTGATACGTCATAGAAATCAATTTGATCATTGCATGCAGGCAGAGCGTTGACATTCAAGCAAAGCAAACGTAGAATTAATATCCGGAGGAGGACCTGAAAAATTAGTTGTGCAGAGGTTTTTCAGAGATATTTTATGCAGCAGCCACTTGCTGGTGTTCAAATACCCAAACAGATAGAACTTCTGCTTGCTTTTAGTGGTATTTTATTACTGTATTATTCAACCTTCAAAAAATCTACAATTTTATTAAGACCACGACACGCTAGGTAAGCTGCGCATCCATGGACGAATCTTTTGAAAATCCCAACAGTGCAAGACCGATTGTTGGGGTCCGTTATAACTAGTAAATTACAGACGATTTTTTGTTTCAATATTAATGAGCAAATCATTTGACAGTTCCTACAGGTTTTGGCGTGTTCATATCTATTTTGTAGGTTTGTTTTGTTAATAAAGTTGGTAATAAAATAATAGCAATGATTTTCAATAATCTTCGCTTACTCTCCCGTTTTGAACGCAATTATCAGTGAAAACGCGAATTTCTTAGACTGTTCCGCTGGCTCTGCTCCAACTTTAATTGCACACCAATTTTGAATATATAGTTCGTTAGAGCACCTCAAAAGCTGCAAAATGGCACATGGAATATTCCTCTAGCTCGTCCCTAGCTTTAGTTGTTTTCGATAAACATGCTACACTAATCAGCCACTCACTAATAATTAATTAGAAGTAAGTTTAAACACACCAATAAAGCATTTCAAATAGGTAGGCTTTGAACATGTCTGCAATTCCCAACCTTAAAGGCTAGAAAACTTACCATTTCAACTAGGTTTGACGCACCGGTTTATACAATGCCTTAGATTGTCTGAAACTGAGACAGAACTGAATTGGATTATAGAAAATCATTGCTGAAGCTTCTAGCAAATTACATGGGTTGCCCAAAGGTGCTGGCCTAGATGTAATGCTAATTTCCATGGATGACAAGAAGAGTCCAAATTAGAAATCTGAATGTAATAACAACTATTTCACATCAATTCTTCAATGGAGCAAAACTGGGTGTTCTTACAAAACTCGCTTTTGTAGACTTGGTAATGCGATCCCGTTTTAGCGCTCAAGAATAATGGCAAATCTTGAAAAGTTCAACATGTTTTCGTGCCGCCTATTCACTGATTTCTCAGCCTTTCATTGTAGTCACCTTACAGTAGTCAGTAAATATTATACTGAGTAAAATTATTACTGTTACTGAATCTTTAATGCCATTCGTCGCTTGCCACAAAAACCGGGTGTGGGTAAAAACCAGCCCCAGCCCCAGCCCCAGCCTCGCACCAGCCCCTTCTCTCGCTGACCACTGTACACTTTAAACTAAGGACTTTAACACATAAATACGCATATGCGTGTAGACAGCATATAAGTGCATGCTCCGTCCGTATGCGTTAATTGTGCATTATATACAGTCATATAAAATATATAGGTGTATTGGACATTGTATTTATATGATTTTGTACAATTGGGGAGTTCAAGAGAATTTATTTCCATTCAAAGAAATTAAAGAATAGAAATTAAGAGTTTGAAGTTATTATATCGTTAAAAATATATATCCCATCAAGCTTGAAAGAATTATGAAATTATTCTGATGTAAAAGAATATATATGCAGTTTGGGAATTCCAAAATTTAAAATAGGATCCCTTTATCATAAACGATTTTACTGCTTCCAGTTAATTCAAATTTCGAATTCGCAATTAATATGCCAAACTAATGCTAACTTAAATAATAAAAAGTTTGCCCTAAAATAATTGTTAAATTCAAGATGTTTCAAAATTCAAGAATGTTAAAAAGTTTAAGCTTTAGTTACAAATTGATCAGAAATATCTTGCTTCTGTCTCTTAAATTTCTGTGTTTATTGGTTTAATCTCCGATTATGTCCAGTTTTCGGTTAGTATGGAGGAATAGTAAAATTGAATTTGAAGATTCAATATGTACATAACAGAATAAAATGACTGAGAGCTTTGAAGTTTAGAAATTTTAGCGAAGGTTCATAAAGCGTACAGACAAAATTAAAATGGCAGGAAATGAAATTGTATAAATATTTGTGCAAATAAAGTTTCCAAGGAAAATATTGAAATTTCAAAATTTTGATCTTGTTCATTTGAATGTTTTGGATTTTGATCAAAATTATATACTCTGTAGGTATTATTAACGATTATATTATAACTAACATTATTATAATTAATAACTATTGTGTACATATACGCTTTATGAACCTTCGCTAAAATTTCTAAACTTCAAACTCTCAGTCATTTTATTCTGTTATGTACATATTGAATCTTCAAATTCAATTTTACTATTCCTCCATCCTAACTGAAAACTGGACATAATCGGAGATTAAACCAATAAACACAGAAATTTAAGAGACAGAAGCAAGATATTTCTGATCAATTTATAACTAAAGCTTAAACTTTTTAACATTCTTGAATTTTGAAACATCTTGAATTTAACAATTATTTTAGGGCAAACTTTTTATTAAATATTTAAGTTAGCATTAGTTTGGCATATTAATTGCGAATTCGAAATTTGAATTAACTGGAAGCAGTAAAATCGTTTATGATAAAGGGATCCTATTTTAAATTTTGGAATTCCCAAACTGCATATATATTCTTTTACATCAGAATAATTTCATAATTCTTTCAAGCTTGATGGCATATATATTTTTAACGATATATTATAACTTCAAACTCTTAATTTCTATTCTTTAATTTCTTTGAATGGAAATAAATTCTCTTGAACTCCCAAATTGTACAAAATCATATAAATACAATGTCCAATACACCTATATATTTTATATGACTGTATATAATGCACAATTAACGCATACGGACGGAGCATGCACTTATATGCTGTCTACACGCATATGCGTTTTTATGTGTTAAAGTCCTTAGTTTAAAGTGTACAGTGGTCAGCGAGAGAAGGGGCTGGTTTTTCTTAGGCTGGTGCGAGGCTGGGGCTGGGGCTGGGGCTGGTTTTTACCCACACCCCAAAAATCG
Source organism: Trissonchulus latispiculum (assembly GCA_030248195.1). NCBI lineage: Eukaryota > Metazoa > Nematoda > Enoplea > Enoplida > Ironidae > Trissonchulus > Trissonchulus latispiculum. The sequence goes on from JASAND010026858.1 coordinate 10,245, forward strand.
ACAATAACAACCTCTACTATGTGCCTTTCTAAACAGTACACCTGATATTGCAATTAACCCTTAGCAGATTAGGATGGAACTATACTTAGCCAGTTAACAGAAAATAGCAGAGACTGCGTGGATATGCACGGTGGAAAGACAAGAAGCTTACTCCTACTTACGTCCATCATACTTACGCCTAATCGTTTTCAAAACTCCAATTCCTACTTACGCCTAATTCTTTCTGTCAAAACTCATATTCCTACTTACGCCTAAAGAATGTTCACGCTAAACTCGGATTCCTACTTACGCCTAAAATCTACAGTATCCACTTTCTGACTTTGTTCCTGCAGTCTGAATTTTCTTTGGATGAATTTACGTTTGCTTATATATATATATATATATATATATATATATATATATATATATATATATATATATATATATTATATATATATATGAACTAAATAGCGGTTCACCTTTATTTATTAGAAATAAATTTCCATTTGTTCCAGAAAAATTAAACGAATAATTGAAATATTACAGCACACCAAAATCTTTTTAGATTTTAAAGTAAGGACATAATTTTTCAAGATCTAGCAAACAATTTGGACTTGGAGGAGTAGATCATTTTCTTTTGTTCAGCAAAACTTAAACAATTTAGCTCAACGTTTGTACAGAAGCTTCCCAAAATTACCTAACTGATCATACAATCTTAAGTTTTAATACTTTTAAGTATATATGCTATGCTTACAACTTTAGCTTATACTAAACAGCCCCTGTGTTATATTCTCCAATTATAAATGAAACCATAAGCATACACGTTTGACCGTATGTCTTTGAATATGCGTGTGCAATTTCTCTAATTTTCAGTAATAAATGCATATTATTTGTCAAAACGTTACATTGAATTTTAAATGAAGATTTTTATACATTTATTATTTCCACGCATTAGTTACATTGTAGACATAGTATATACAAAGTCTGCACGGTAAAAAATACAAGTGGATTATTTTAGAGCTTTTGTTTAGGTGTAAGTAGGAATCGGAGTTTTGCAAGGAAATATTTTAGCCGTAAGTAGGAATTCAGTTTTGAGCTTTAGGCGTAAGTAGGATTTTGAGTTTTTTATCTCTAGGCGGAATCATCAAACATTAGGCGTAAGTAGGATAGGTATCACTAGGATACACGGACAAGAAGAGTTCATTTTTAAGGCATCCCTATTCTTGCACACTGGATGTTGATGTGCTGGATCTTGCTGGATATTAGAATCTACAAGAGCAAATAACGCACTGAACTAAATATTTTTTTACAAATTCTTGCTGTATTCAGAAGCCAACAGTAAAAGCAAGAGTGCATAATTGCACTATTAGAAGAAGAGTAAGCCACTAGAGGGCTCCTCTTCTTGGCATTGCGTAACGTGCTCCGACTACAACACGCGAATGTTCCCCTATTTGGTGGTGGGGGGGTAGACAAGCATACCCCCTCCCAGTTTGGTGGGGGGGGGTATGCAAAAGGGGTTCCCGTTTGGTGGGGGGCGTGCAAAAGGGGTCCCCGTTTGGTTGGGGGGGGGGAGTAGGCAGAAGGGGGTCCCCGTTTGGGGGGGGGTATCCAACAGCCACTCGCCAGTCGCCAAGTCCGACTGAGATTGGCTGAATCTGATTGGCTGTTGGCGCCCCCCCCCCCAAACGGGGACCTCTTGCCTACCCACTCCCACCAAGCGGGGCCCTCTTTTTGCGCGCCCCCCCCAAACGGGGACCTCTTTTTGCTACCCCCCACCAAACGGGGACCCATTTTCAAATAGAACAAAAACTACCGTAATCCTCTGCTCTACCCCCCCCCCCACCACACGGGGGGTCTCTCCAATCTGAGTGGCTGTTGGATACCCCCCCAACCAAACGGGGACCTCTTTTCTGCTACCCCTCCACCAAACGGAGGGGGGTATGCTTTGTCGAAGAGAGCTATCCCCCCACCAAACGGGGGAACATTCGCGTATTGTGGTCGGAGCACCGTTACGCAATGCCAAGAAGAGGAGCCCTCTAGTGGCTTACTCTTCTTATATATAGTGCAATTATGCACTCTTGGTAAAAGCATTCACATCCAATAGTGAAGAGATCTTGGTTCAAGTCCAGCTATTAACTGACTTGGATATTGAATGGTAAATTACATCATAATTCTTAGTCTTGATCCAATCACTTTTTCCAGATTTACACGAATGTTGCCCTGAAAATGTAATGAAGTAATTCTTGCACCATGCATTGGCCTCTTTAGAACTCCGTCAACAGATGCAATGTGTTGAATTGGCGTTGAATCAAGGATGACAAGGCTGATGCAAATAGATTTATATTGGCAAGGTACGAGAAAGTCTAAGCAACGGTCTCAGGTCATGATGAAGTTCAACCTCATTACTGTCGCTTGTTGTCAGTATTTTTAAGGTGAGTCAGATATTGTTTCAGTTACCTTCAAGGCTCTACTTTTATTTAAGAGCTTAAGCTTTTAGTTCTGGTTAGTTAGAGCATAAGTTTGAGGTTATATGAGAAGAGGACTGACCGTTTCGTATTGTAATATCTCGCGTACGCATCCAAACATTAAGGACAAAAATGACAGAGGGCTTTTCAGAGTGTAAATATACTACGCCACTAAGTTTTCCGTTTTCGACAAATTAAATACTGTAGCTATATTATATCTAACTGAGAAAGGAATGTTGTGCAGTAGACTTTGTGTCACTATGTTGCTGAAAATTAGCTCTTTTTAATAATATGTAACCAGCAAGATATTTGTGCAAAATTAGTGCTGGTTAGTTTTGAATCTTAGAACAAAGACGTAAAACTGGTACATATAGCTAACAAAACAGAATTACTAGACCTCTATTTTTCCAATGTTCAGCATGGGAACCAGTCTTAACACCGATGAGTGAAGTCCATGATTTCTAAGTTTGCCCTGTAAGCATCTGCCATACTTTTACCCGACTGACAAGCACTAATTCAGCGACACGGTGAATACTCTGTATCTACAATACTGTAAAATAAAAGTTACGATCTAACGTGAAACGGAGAAGGCTCATACAGAGTGTGTGAATTTAAGATCCCTAAGTGAATTTGAGAAACAAAATGCACAAATGAATAATTTATTTTAACTGATTAATATTACGAACACTTCGAAAGAAATTCAACAAAACATAAAAGTAAAAACCTACCGTGTTTACTATAGGTCTCCCATCCTATCCTTAGCCCAACCTTTAATCCTATTCCAATCCGGTTGTGATGATTTTGAAAATGAAGAAATTAAGGAATTTCCACAATACCTTCCATTGGCACACAACCAACCCTGCTGCCTTTCTTACAAACTACTGCATTATTTTATTTATGAGTTATTATCTCGGAAGATTTTGTCTTATCTATAGCCTGAACGTGAATTCTGACTGTCAGAAAACGAGACTTGGCTTCGGCTAGCTTGTATCGCCTTGGAAAGGAACCACTCTTAGGGCCCGAAAACATGAAATGCCCTATAGCGACAATTAAATAGGGTTCACCTGAAACAAATTTGACCTAACTTTCAGTATTTTGCTCAGTTCTGCAGACTTGGGTTAAGCACTTTTAACGTATTAAGGTGTCTTGGTTTTCAAATAGTTTTGGCAAACATATCGAGAAATGCTCAGTTTGGCCCAATTTCTGGCAAACGACTTCGTGCATTTGCACAGCTTTTCATGGATCTCTGATTTTGGAAAGATCCCGAAAGTCGGACTCTGTGCTGAATGCACTGTATGAGGCCTGCCTTGTCGCACACTTTTGTTCTCCGGCCACAGTATGCATTTTTTAGCATCGCGCTAGTTAGTTAATGTTAACTCTTGACTATTTTTGTGGGTGATAAGATAATTCATCGCATGTGTGCCTTTCTTAAGGAAATTCGGAACCTTTTCGGCTGTAAGAAAGCTGTTTAAAGCTTTGGCCAGTACTATCCAGCAAATTGCAGTAAAGACGATCTGAAGTCAGAAAGCTTATAATTACAAATTCCTTGAGGTATTGTTCTAAATATCAGTACGTTTCAATTATTATGAATGGCTGGCAAATCAGAGACTAGGCGCGACGAAAACAGGTTGAACTTTCCAACGTTTGCTATTATTCTAGAAGCGAAAATTGCATGATATTATAGAGCAAGACGCGCCCACTGAATCCAGAACAAAAGATCCCGCATTTTGAAGAATAGATGTGAAATACTTGGTATTGCAAGACTGTTTCTCATCTGAACTGCTATTGTTATGAATGAAAATTAGTTCTCTCGTAGCTGACATTTCCATCTAGATTTCATTTTCAACCGAACATATTTAAGTAGAGGCACTTCATGCAACCGTGTTTGAGTTTGTGGCAAATGTTTCAGTTATCGACGGAATGATTCTGTCCAGTTCCAGTTTAGTTTGAGTTAATTTGGGCTTCACTTCCAACCATCGAAAAGGTTGCTAAAATGGTAAGCATCCATGATGTTACGATTGCGATCAGCAGTCAGTCTCGAATTAGATATACTTCGTATTTTAAAATCAAACTTTCCTTACGAAACGTTTGTATTTTACTTTTCTCGTAAAAGTGTGAATCCATACATATATTGACATGTTCAATTCTGAAGGTTTGCCATGAGGTCTGAAAGGGTAGCAAGTTAATGGTTAATAAGGATAAAGGATAACGATAAGGGATTAACGTTAACTGGTATCAACATATGGCCAACAAGAGAGACAACGCGGAAATATTAATTTTGTCATCATCATGAAAATGTTTTGATTAAACTGATTACGTAATGCCAAGTCAATGGTTTTCACATATCATTTTATCGGATAATTCTAGGTCATGCTCTGGATACTAATGTGGCATTTGTTGCCTTGGTGCGTGGACTCTCTGCCAGAATGCAACGATCACATTGATTTCCGTGAAGTATCGGCTATGATTGAAAACGGAACAATAGTGTACTGGTAGGCAACATGGTTGTTCAGCGCTGAGCAGTTTCGAACGTATTTTGAAGTTCCTGCAGGTTACTCTTACGAAACAGAAAACTAAATTGTCAGCTAAGTTCGGTTGTGTAAAAAACAAATTAGACTTAGTTTTCAGGGTGTTAAGGAATCTGGTGGGGCCCCCAAACTTGGAAGAGAAAATTAATTTATTAATTGCAGTCTGTATTAAAGAAAAGTGGAAAGATCAGACGCAAAGGTCAATATTCTGGGGTCCCCATCAAATCTCTAACTACAAACTTAGCTCAAAAGTACAAAATTTTGAAATAAGAAAACTGCAGTTTTAGAATTCGAACAATTACTTGAAAAGTAATTACGAAAGTAAACTGAACTAGAAACGCTAATACAATAAATAAAATTTAAGTACTCAAGTTTTAAGGGCTAACGCTACATGAATTACATCATAGTTCGACTGTAACTGGACCTGTTTAAAAATGTTCAGAAAATAGTTTCTTTAACTTAAAACTGAATTAATTACTGAAAAGGATAAAAAACTTAAAGCTAAAATTAAACTGTGTAACTTAGCTCAATTTTATTTAGTATTAAAGATTTAAACGTTCAGTGCATTATAGACAGGCTTTAACTTTTAATTGTGAAATTTATTATAGTTTAGTAAAATCGTAGAACACTGTTAACTTACTGTTATAATTTTCATTATTTTGTACTTACTTTACTGTTAGAGAATCTGGTGGGGGCCCCAGACTATGACCTTTACATCTAACCTTTCCACTTCTCTTTGACCAACGTCTGCTGAGATCTAAGATCTAAGAGTATGTAAGAGTATCTAAGTATCTAAGCGTCACACTGTATGCAGTGATGGCAAAAACTATGATCCCCTCCCACAAATTGACCCCTCTTACACCGCCCTTATACGGGTACATAGTTCCAAACGGGGTTCGCTCGTTCACTTAGTATAGTTTTGGGCATCTACGTGTAAAACATATGCATAACGTCAAAATTCTAGCCGTAGAAAGCTAACCTGTGTAACCTATAATGGGTTAGTTCCGGCACGCTAGGATACCTGGGTGTAGGTGACAATTGGTCAGTGAGCCTTAGCTTGCATAGTGCTTTTGTTAGTTTTAAAAACCGGAAAACATTAGAGAAACGCTTTTGCCCTTTCCTTAAACTGGGTCTCTGTTAAGTCCAACGTGCAATTAAAACGAGTGGATGGACTGGATGTACCCCGTACTCAAATAGGGGCGGTGTGAGATGGGGCCAATTTGTGGGGGGGGGGCAGAGGGTCATCCGTTAGCGAGCATAGCATAGGTTCGTTTGTCATACGCTTGTCATACTATGATAAATTATGTCCTCTTGCCTGAACTAAATAAACATATACAAATCGTACCGAGATTAAGTATTGCATTTGAACTAAATAGTGTCATGCTTGGTTCCAAATAAGAGAATAGCATTATGAGTCTATCGCTTTAGAAACGGAACGAATTTTGAGGAATTCATGAATTACGCCGGTCATATCTGCATGACTCATTAATCACGGCGGAATTGATAACAATAACTTAACAACAGGACACAATAAACAAGCAATCAATGATTAATTTTTTCGGGATTTTCTCTGAATTCCGGCTTGATCACTGAATCACTCCACTTATGCCAGTGTGGCCTAGCAACATTGCGTTTCGTTTCTGTCGTGACAGATCTATAAATTTTTAATGCTCTCCCGGGCATATGCTTTATTGTATTAAAATTTGTGATAGCGTGAAAAATTCTCGGGCTCAAACACTAGTAAATAGTGAGTGTAGTGCGCTTGAAACTAAGGAGCCAACGAGGACATTATTATACTGAACTGAAAAAACTTTGTCGAGAGTTAAATATATTTTGTCGCAAACATACCAGCTAAATAACTTGCATTTTATGCTGAGCACCCTCTTTGGGACTAAAACGGGTAATCTCAAAATTTAATAATTGCATATGCGTGAAATAAATAAACTTAGTTGTTGGTAATAATGTCTATGTTAAGCAAATGACCGTTGCAAGTTGTTGTTTCAACTCGTTGCGAATTCGGTGAAATCCTCTCGTTAGTTTCATAGTATTCGGAGATAGCTTTCAAGCCTACAAAGGGCTTTGTCGAACTTCTATAGCTTTGTCGTAAAGTCTTCGTCAAACTGATATCTGATTCTAAATGAAGTGTTTGGATGTTTGGATTTGCTCTAAATACAAGTATTTTCATGTTAATGGCGCTGGCATGGCATTAACGAAAAAGTGTATTCCTTTGTGGCAAGTTGCAATATATTGGCATCCTGTCATTTTTAGCATATAGTGTAGATGCTTTCATTTGGAAAGTTGCTGTTTGCTGTTTGTACTGCCTGAGAGACGTTTTTTAAACGTAATATCAGGTAAGCTTGTTCGTTTTCATAACGGCCAAATTTGTTTATCAACGTTCAACGGGATCTCACTTTGCGAAACAATTTATTAGAGCAATTTATTGTTTGTATATTGTGTTGGTGTAATTAAGCATTCGCCTTCGTTTGCTTCGAAGGAAGTAGTGATGTAAACTAAGATTGAACTATGTAACTCTTGTAGCTTTTATCCTTGTTATTAGAGACAACACACTTTACTTATTTTAGTAGACTGAAACTTTACAGGACCAAGAAAACATTTAGATTAAGTCTATATTACTTCATTATTAAACAAACAGTATGTCAAGACAGTTTTAGTGTCGTCACTTTTTCATAACGAGAGTGCCATTTCAAATTATCACATTTTACTTGCAAGCAGTGATTATAAAATACCGTTGGAGTGTGCGAAGTGTGAAGGTCTGACTACCTAAAGACTTCAGTTCAAGTCTATTTTGTTCTTCTGTCTTGTGTGTCTAATGATTGAAAAGGTAGTTTTTACAAAAATGCGACCAATTTTTTCAGCGATTGCGGAGCGTTTAATACGCAAGCTGAATGATTGCACTGTAAAGATGTGTTTGGACATAAATATTCAGAGAGCTTTTGTGGGTTGCCCCGATTGCAACGTTCTAGCTAGAGTAATCGCTTGATGATGTTGGGAAAAGTAGGCAAAATTCAAGTTTCGCTTAGATTTTTAGCTAATTTTTTGAAATCGAGAAGCGATTAATAATTAAGAGGGTTCTCCATGTATGCGATAAAGGTGTCGAAAGATCAACTGATGTCTTTGTTTCAGGCTGCAGAAAGTCTGGAAAATTATACTCTTTATTATAGTTATAATAAAAATACAGTATAACAGTTTCGGAAAACAAACATTAGTTTCATTGTATTCACTAGATTTCACTTCGTTGTTTCATTGTTATGCTACATTTTGATATAAAGGTGGCTTTTCAACTCCAAATAATGAATGAGTAATAATGGTTTAAATTTGATGACTTCAAAATGAATCGCCTCTTTAAGACCGGGTGAGCTGTCGATTTGGGGGAAATTTCGGTACTAACCAATGTGAAGTAAAGTTCCCCTTAGAAATTTAAAACCTAAGTTTAAATTTTAAATAAGAAAATGAACTGTAGTGTCAAGAATCAAAGCAGCTAAACGTTCGTGAACGCCACTGTTGTCGAAGCATTCCACCATGAAACCTAACGTCCAATTTAGGGCACGAAGTTGGTCGTATCTTCAGCATTTTCTGCTTTGCGTAAGTCAGCCAAGAATACAGACCTGGAAAACTGGAAGTCGTAGTTGATCTGGTCACGAAAACGACATGTAAAACTACGCTTGTAATCTTTTAACAAAACACAATTTTTTGAAATCGCCGGCTGGACGACAAAGCAAAACTCTAAAAGTAATTCCTGTCTAAAAGTAAAGTAATTACATGCATGCCTAGTTTTGTCTAGAATTGTTCAACGTGTCCAATAATGACAAAATGTAGTTGGTAAGTGTAGTATAGACTCCTATTGGCGGCTGGTGAGTAGGTGTTGGGTAATTGTCAGCAATCAATAATCCACACGATGGAAAAACTAAAAACATGATGACATTTTTGCAGTTACTAAATGTTTTGTAGAAATGCACATTACAAAGTGCAAGAGAAGAAGCAGTAACAGCTGCCTAGCATTTAAGTCAGCTGAGTTACTACTTCATATTCAGTTAAGTTTTCCTTTCTTCCCCTTTATTGATCTTGCGTCCCATTAATTCTTCAGCAGAGATCAGCTATTTAGAAGATTCTTCATCTCATCCTCCTTCGTATGCGCTGGACACAAATATTTTGCCAGCTTCTCTGTATCGACACCACACAAGCGACTGTCATATTCTAACAAATTCCGAGTTTCTAGCTGATAGAACAATAATCCTGGACTATTGGGATTGGCAAGTTGTTGTAGCTGAACGAACTGTCACAGCTTTCATCGTCTAAACTTGTACGCCGGTGTTTTTGATGCTGATGCTCAGAGTCGCGAATTTCAGTATCGTTGAAGCTTTAACTTTTCTTAGTACGAAAGACCAGCTCAGGATGAATTAAAAGCTTGGATTTGGAGGTGAATCAAGCAGGCATTACTTTCATTCGTGAACGGTTACGAGCTGTAACGGAGCAAAGGCCCCATTACTAAGATAGCAGATATTGGCAGCGTCAGTGCTCAGGCAAAGTCAAGGCAGATATTCCAATCTTTTCTTGTTCAATTGAGGTCGAAAGCTACCGACTGTAAAAAGGTCCGGGAAAAGGCCAGGCTTAGTCCGAGTCCGAATCAGGCCGGATGACAACCCAAGTCTTGAGTACTGAAAATCTATCGATCGTATCAGTGTATTATCTGTGTATTACTCTACTAACATGCAAGCTTGGCTGCTGCAAGCCAAATAAATTGTGTGCTTTGTTCAGTACTAGGAAGTTCCATGAAAAATTTTCTAATGCTTGACTTTCCACATTACATTCAAAGTCGATTGAATGATTTCAAACCGACAATTTTTGCACTTGCAACTTTTACAATTCACCACATGGAGCGAAGTCCTAACTCAACAGTTTTTGAATTGTTTATTGTTGATGTTGTTGGCATTTGTTCTTAATATTCTCAGAAGACTGGATATGTTGCATCTGGATTTTGCGTATTGGTCCAAGAACCTTAGAAACCGAGTGTGCTTCAATTGTTTGGCTCAATATCTGAACGGCAACAATATATTGTCAATTGATTAATCAGTAAGGCTGTGCTGACTTTGTTCCGAATTATATTAATATTGTTGGTCAATAAATGTCTAGTTTTGCCTGATGTCATAACATGAACTCAAGCTGACTACAGATGTAGAGCTGTATAGTTGCGAACAAGGATTAATAGGAATGATAATTTATTTCTGGCAACACAAGGTGGCACCTTATTTTGACACTACCAAGATAGCTCACACTGTAGCTATTTGAGCAATAATGCAATTAAAGCTTTCACTAACAACACTCTGGTTACAAACATACAAATTCGTGGCAAATAATCAGGTCTGTGTGCTTCATATATGTGAGTGTACACACAGCAGGTGTTGCAAGGTTACATGGTTTAGCAACTGAAAAATGGAATGTGCAGGTGCGAGCTACCTACGTTTTTTCTTGAATTTTGTTAAATAGGTTTTGAAGCATTCATAATACGATCTTGTGACTTTTTGTTCACAGCTTTAGAACCCTGATGCAGTACACCGCGCTTTCAATTTTTGCGATCTAGAGATCATGCTCATCAGATCATCTAGCGATCTTTCATTTTTTCAATTTTTTCATGCTCATTTCATCCAAAATGTGTATTAAGCAGTGGATTTCTCGCCGTTTGCTGTTTGCACTCGAGTCCGAAATTGAGGCTCATAGTTCGGTAGTGGTATTGCGATCACAGAGTAGACGTCGACCGGGAGATTGGAAACATTTGAATAACAAGTGGCGGTTGCCCACAGCCTACTCTAAAGAATCCTCCTCTGTAGATTCTGGATCTCTTGACTGTTTCTCCTAGAGCTATTGTATTTAGTGTAGTCATTTATCCTTTATTTATCCAACAGTTCATTCTTATTTATTCGATGTGTACATGCTATAATCAATTTTTGGAGAGTATTGTTTTTTCGTATGGCTCAACAGATGGAGATCTAATGTATCCTAGCCACCTACCCACGCACCATCAGATGTCTATTCATCTGCCTGAGCTCCAATTGCGTATCAAGTGTGAGTGACTTTGTGACTTCTGCTAGTTGCGTTAGGTGCAACCTTTGCAATTCACCTACAGTGCCCTTGTTAACGTTACTACTGTCTGCCTAATCTGCTGAACGTGAGCCTTTGAGTAAAAAGTGTGATGCCGTTCACGTGGGCTCAAGAAGAAAGTTTTGAGGACTAAAGGACATTTGAACTGAAATGTGAAATCGAGTTCGTGCAAATTAGTTGTTTATGTAAGCTGTTGTGTAGTTGTGATTGTGCTCATTGTTTCTGGTAACGTCCGTGGAGTACACTGTACCAAACTCCACGGAATCAACCTTAAATCAAATTAAATCAAACTCAATCAGTCAATCAACCATAATATAGTATACGCATAGTGCATAGTGAACACATACTAGTGAATGTCTTGATAAACTCAGTAAATTCAAAAAATATTTATATGTATAAGTCCAAGTTTACAAGTTTACAAGTTTCAAGTTTATGAGTCCTTTTTGGAATAATAGCAATTTTGTTCCTATTGCCGTTTTTCAGTTGCTGTAGCATTTCTGGTATGCTCGCTTGCAAATGCAAAGGAAATCGCTGCAGTAAAAGCACTGGCAGTTCTTGAATTACTTTTAAAGTTACTCAAGACGCCAACTGCTCGGATTTTCATAATTTCGATCCTAAAGTGTCAAGCGTCTAAAGCTTAATTTATTAGCTGAAAACTTAAGCTGATAAATTCACTGCTATGCAAATACATTTACTATACAACATAAGCAGTGGAAATTGTGGTTAATGTCTCGCTCATCGTCAACAGCAGAGCAGTTGGAGTACAGGCAGCCAACGTAATAATGAATACAGTTGATAATGAATCATTAGTGCATACTTTTGCTTAGACATACTGAACTACAAAGCTGCATTTATGTGCAGAGAATTCTACAATGAAGCTAGAATAGTGGTAACAGCATCCGCAAATATGTTGAGGGACTTGGGGCTAATTTCACAAAACTTTGCAAGTTGCGGATTTACAAGCTGCAAGTGTTGCATACAGTGTCAACTGCAGAATCCGCACTTGCAATTGAATTGCAAATCAATAGGCTGCAAGTTGCAAGTTCGCTTGAACACAAGCAGCAAGTAAGTCTTTCATAAAACCCGCTGGAACAATAAATTGTAACTGGCAAGTGCGAGTAAAGTCGTCTAGTAGATTTTAACTTTTCAAAAAATTGAATATCTTCAATAATCTTTTTTAACCAAATTTATGAAATAACTGCATTAACATGTTTGGCACACTTTGTGAAAATTTCAGTAACGTTTAAATATATAGTCTTGAAAAAGTTATGATTTTTTTAAAGAATTAAGGTCAACTTTGGTTCTACCCGCACTTGCAATGCAAGTACTCGCACTTGCTTTGCAAGTGGGTCAAGTTCCGAAACTTGCTTAGCTAATTTCCGCAAGTCAGCGGAAAAGTTTTATGAAACACTTGAAATCCGCACTTACTAATCCGCAACATTTTATGAAATTGGCCCGTGGGGCCAATTTCATAAAATTTGTAACTTGAAACTTGCATGTGCAAGTTTCAGGTTGCACATGCAAATTTCTAGTTAACTGTTTCATAAAACTACAAATTGTAAATACTTGCACTTGAACCGCAAGTTGCAAGCGGCCGGCAAACGCTTGCGATCAGAATCAGATTCATAAAAATTGTCACTACCTGTACTTGCAGCGTGAACTTACTGTGCAGATAGTGGGGTTGATTTTTACTGACCAAATTCTTGCAATTCACTATATTACTATATTCATGTAGTTTTACTGTTTATCTTTATTAAGTAATGCATACCTTAAGCTTAGACAGTGTAATATATATTATGCTCATTGATTTTTTAGTTTATTAACATTTATTATCACCATTTACCATTTACAGTCCCGGCTGCACGTTGCACCCCTTTTGCTTACGAGTAAAATTCGACCCTAAAATTCGTAGCTTTTTAGGCGATGCTCGCGTCTGCACGTAGCGCTTTTCCATATGTGCTGGTGTTTTTCTAGAAGATTTTCTCCAGTTTCAAATTTTTTGTTGAAATTCTTTGCTGCTGCAGCTGGTTACCCTAATGCTACATAATAGCTACAGTATATAGTGTGGTCCAGTGTATACACATGTGGATAAATAAGGCAGCTTTCTGTAAATAAATAAAAGTTACCTGTGCTTATGGATATATACGTTGCGCATATATTACGTGTATGCTTTTTCTACGTGTTGCTTAGATAAACTGAAATTATTTTGACAAACGTTGAATAGCTTTTTGAAGAAAAAGGAACACAAAAACTAGCTGCTCGTAGAAATTTGCGAGCACCATTTGCTAATGTCAGCGAGCAATTCGCGAAAAAGGAGGGGTACTTTCAGCCGAGGCTGTACCATTATCTTTTAACTTATCTGGCTTATTTTAGGCCAAAATATTTATTAGGGGACTTCATGAAGGACTCATCGATGTTTTGTAATTTTTGGAGTTTTTTGTATAAACACTGCAAAAAGTCGCTACAAAATAACTAATTTTAAATGGTTTTTAGGCTAAAATAGTAAACATTGTAAAATTAGTAATTTTTGGGGTTATGGGAGAGGTCGGAGCTTATGGGGGGGCAGGGCGTTGAGGGATTCCTCGAATAAAACAAAGCAAACGTCGGCACCTTTCCAACTACCTTCCAACGCTCTGTCCCTTGGACGACTCACGAACCAAGTCCAGAAAAATTCAAATTGTTCGGCAAATAAATTATAAACTAAACGGGGGCTTCACGGCTGGTAAATTGTACTGTGTTCTGGTCAAGCGTACTGAACAAACTGCCTTCAACCTTCAAGTTTAAACCAACTATATGACCGTGTGCTGACAAAGGCAAGGCTGACCACAAAAAAAGCGAGTCTGTCCCAAGACTGACTGCTTGGGTGAAAACCAAAACTGTCCTGGATCAGTCACCCAGGCACGTACACGTACAAAGCCGTAGCAGAATCAAGCACAAATACACGCAAGAAAAAGCAAACCGGAGCTAAAGTCAAACAAGTTCAAAGTCAATTAAAAGGACAAGCAGCAAAAGTCAAATAAATTCAAAGTCAATTGAAATGTCTTGTTTATCAGCCAATTAGCAAGATTGATTTGACAACAGTTTCCAGGGCATGGTCTCCTGATTCTTCTTCAGCAACAGACGAAAATTTAGGAATGTCCAGTCCTCTACTCTTCCTATTGCAATAGATTCGGGCGATGGCAAGTAAACCTGTTTGCACCTGAAATGAAATTCAGCCCAGTTTAAAGCAAGAGTACTTTAAAGTACATTTTAAAGTTTAAAGTTTAAAGTCACCACTACCAAAGACTATTACTATCTGAAGTGATACCAAACCCGGATACCTGGAGACGATCAACCACCTGATACTATACGCGAAAGTACTCCATTACAGTGATGTTAAAAATAGAAACTCGTCGAATCGAGCTCACATGGTATTGTTCGGAAGCTCTTAACGAAGTGAAAAAAGTTTGTATAGTAGGGCCAAAGCTCGACAGTATAAGAAAATTGAGTTTTGACCTAAGATCGGGGATGTTGCAGGTCAAAATTGAAAGTTGTTCAATTTGGCTCATACTGGTCTCACTAGCACTTAACCAGTTGAAACAAAGCTGAAATAGGGAAAAAGCTTGAAAATATACAAGAATTTTGTTTTCGCCCGTAAAGTACTTGATATGGTGATGCTCAAAATGGGCCAAAATGAAAAGTCGTCATGTCTTGCTGATTTTGGTATCATTTTGGTATCACAAAGCGGAGAATAAATTGATAATAACGTTGAAACTAGAAATGTCGCAAACTGGCCTAGCCATAAAGGAGCTCTCACCGAGCTGAGAGTAAATTGGTAATAACGACGAAACTAGAAATGTCGCAAACTGAGCCTAGCCCCAAAGTATATTGAAAAATGATTATGGCAACCTGTTGGTTGATGGTTTGTAAGATTTATTCTCATTAGCATAACTATTATTGTTTGCTTCTCGAATTTTTGTCCCGCTAGAAACACAGATTGTAAAGGGACATAGGGAGGGCATTAGCTATGTAGCATTGATTATCCGATGCACTTCTAGATAAAATTCCTGGAAATGGAAATTCGAAAGCCACCGAAACCGCCTAATGCGATTCTTATTCGAAAGCTCTCGTTGAGTTAGCAAAATAGTTATAATAAATAGAAAGCGTGAAAATGCAAGAATGTTTAGTTACCGTGTCCGAAAAGGTCCGAAATGACGAAAATAGGACAAAATTGGTAAACAAACACTGAAGATAAACTGCACTAGCTTCAGCTAGATTTAGCTGACTTAGCCAAAGTTTTGCAAGAGGTGTAGCGAGCTCTTGGTTACAGTGGGCTCTCAAGCCGATTCGAATGAAAGGTACTTGAAACGGTGATGTTGCAAATGGCAAAAATTGAAAGTCGTGGAAAGCGCCCAATATGGGTGAAAATCGAAAGCTCCGGCGAAGTAATGTTGTAATAGCTCCAAAGCGTGCAAATATACGAATATTGGTTACACTGTGGTCTGGCTCGGTTCTGTAGACAAAACTAGTTGATACGGTTACACTTAAAAGCGGGTCAAACTTAGAAGGTTTCGGAGCGGGCTCCTGCAATTTTATAGAATATTGCAGGTCAAAAATACTGAGAGAGCAGTATTCGGAAACTGTCAATTTCTAGTAAATCTTCAAAAAACAAGATAGTAGAACATTATACAACAGGAAAGAAAAGACATCAAACTTCATACCATCGAACAAACAAAGCGATGATTCAGCAGCAAAACCGACAATGACAACACCACACAGGAGTAAAATGGCGACAACCAACGGTTGATCCCAGCCACCGTCAATGGATGCCGCAGCAAAATGTAGCATATACATAGCTAATCGATACTTCCTTTTGAGTGTCTTACTCACCTGGAACGAAAAGGTACCATGCATTTCTGCAACTCATGTGTCAATAGAGCGAGTTATTTTAGCAAAAATACCTGCATCTTAAATATAATGTGCATTACATTGTAAACCAGACAATAAAAAATAAATTTTCATTGCAAAGTGGTTTAAGCTAAGGACGTACTACTGACATTTCTAGTCAATGTGTTAAATTGCACACTGTTAAAAAGCTAAATTCAGTTATGAAATCACTGCAACTAGACGGAGTCGCGGTGAAATTTTCCCCCTAGAAATTTTCCCCTGGAAAAGTTTCACCGGTGAAATTTTTAATTAAATTAATGCTAAATGTCTGTCAAAATTCAGCAATGCTCATGAACTAACTTATGTAATTAAAACTTGAAAGGAGTCCTGTTTAAAACTTTTTGCCAGTCGCAGTAATAAAAAAAACACTGCCAAGAGTGCAACTGTTGACTGCCTGTTATTGTGGAGCTTGTAAGAAATAAAATGTAAGCTTCGATGAAAGATAAAATGGTATACACATCCCCATGATTCGTCAAAACGTAGACTAGACAGTAGACAGCATATTGTAATGTGTCGACTTGAAATGCATAAGTCAGCTAACTGTACGCCACAAAGTATTAGCAGCAAACATACACTGTCTGCCTGCTAACACAAACGCATATATGCAGCATGCCTGCAGCATAGCTTGCGGTCACTGCGTGCAGTCAAACGCACTGCTCGCACGCGCAGGTAAATGTGACGAAACGTTTGAGCAGTACTGTATGTCCAGACTTCGAAGAATACTAACAACAAAAACAACAACAAAACAACAATTTATAAACTAATGAGTTAGAAGTTCATGCCAGTTTCTAAATTCTGACGTATATAATTCTAAAAGAAATATTACAATGAGTGCAAGAATTGCCTTCCTTAGGGTCTGAAAACAACTTCGTGAAAGTGGAAAATTTGAGACAGTTTTCACGGAACTTCATAGGGCATTTATGCATACAATCTAGTCGGTTAGCTTGTCAAGCTAACATATTAAGAGCGTAATAATACTCAGATAAGTTATCCGTGTATTGATAAACTTACATGCATCGTATCAAAAAACTGGAGAAACAGCATGAAAGTTTTCGTGTCTCAGCTCAGTCAACCGCAATCTAACAAGCAATAAAATTTTGTGGAATCTCCCACAACGTATTAAGCTTGGTTGTCTAGATTACAGTTAATTGATGACAAATTGGAGTGTACTGGAGTTGATTTGATTAGATCCCGTGGACTGAGACTTAGCGTTCAGTGTAAACGGTTTTTGGTTATGCAAGGAAATCCTGCTAACCCTTTCAGTTCTCAGCTTTTCTCATATTTAAGCAGTGTAACCATGAAAAAGCTTTTACATATCAAAATCTTTGAGCCTGTGAGCTTTGAGCAATAAAGTTCATCAAACCATCAAAATAGTTCATGCAATCCTTTCTCAAACCCTGTAACAGAAGAGCCAGTTCATTCGCAACACTCTGCAAACTACAGCATACAAAAGACTGTAAAAGATGTTGCTATTGCTTAAAAACCATGTTTTGTCTAAAATAGCAAACTATCTGCAGTTAAAAGGATTTCTCAGTTAATGGCATGAATAGTCTGTCTCAAGTAACCAAAAACTTTTTTCTTGTATTCAGAAAAAACTTGCCAATGTTTTGTAGCAGCGACAGAAGCTTAGCAATTAGATACTCACCGCAACCTATATATAACCTATATATAACATAAACAAACTCAAAATTTTCGCTTCTGTTAAATATCCGAAACGAAATCCATAACAGGTACTTATGAGCTCGCCTCATCCTACATCTTCGATATAAAAATGTTTATTGCATAACAACATATTGATGAAGTCTACTACTCCAATGTAAAGATATCATTAACCATGATTCAGTTCTGAAGCTAAGGACTGCAAGCATATTTGATAATTTGATACGGAACAATTTCTATTCATTTCAGCAGAATACACATCTTAGCTCCTACAGATGCATTTGAACGAATGGATGATGTATCAGCACATCACAGCGGGGCATTCCAAAATCTTAATGTTTAGGAATGCAAATTTTGCTCCTGCGAAGATCGAAGAATACTTTTACGAAAACTACCAGAAGCAGTTATTTGGATACGATTCTACCGGTTATGTGCTGATTACTCTTGCTGATACTTTCTGTGGCGTCAGGGGCCGATGTTATAAAAATGGGGTTAACGCTAACCCGGGTTATGTCCATTTTTGGGTTAACCCCGAAATTTTAGGGTTAGGTTAACCTTAACCCTATATTATAAAATATTTTTGGTTTTAGGTTAACTTGACCTGGTTATTCTCAGAGTTAACCTCAACTTTATCCCCAATTAGCTCAAGGAAGCAGCGGATTCACTAGCAAGGATTTAACCCGGTTATTTTTGGGGTTAACTCCATTTCTAACCACAATCTTCACGTTTTAGCTCTTGTCATAAACACTGCAAATACTAAACTTGTAGTAAAAACTAATTTTATAAGTCCACCACGAAGAAAAGTAATGTGAAAAATGTATTTTCATCATCAAAATCAAATCTTCAAAAAAATTTTCCATTGGTTTTTTATCCAAAAGCTAATCCGGATTAACTTCTAACCCTCCTCAGTGAGGAGGGTTGAGATTTGCTTAATTTAACCCCGATTTTAAGCCGGGTTTGAAACCCAGGTTTTGTTATAACTCTGGGTTAAGAGTTAACAAGAACCCTAACCTTAACTCATCTAGCGAAACCCGGTTTCGCTAACCCCGTTTTTATACTATTGGGTTGGGGTTGAAAACCCAGTTTCTAGCACGGGTTAGCGATTTAACCGGATTAAATCGCTTTATAACATCTGAACCAGGATGGACAAATTCTAATGAAGCTAATGAGCTAAACGAGGATAGCCGAGTTTCGGCTGGATATAGTGTTGACTGAGTTCTCAATCAAACTCAAGTACATTGACGTGTATGCTGTTGTAATGTTTACAGTTCTGCATGGACTTGGTGTTGTTTTGGGCATGGGTATTGACAGATAAGCAATTCAAAGAACAAGCAAGCACACAGTTTCATCAGAGCCTGTTAATTTTAGACTTTTTTGAACACTTCCTCTCTGCATTAACGCTTTCCATCGCATGAGATATACCCCTTTTTTCCAATTGGATATACATCTTCAGGCAAAATGCTTCACGGCTTTCACACCAGCACTAGTGCGTACGAACTAGTAGCTGCAACAGTTATTAGAGTAATAGCTTTGCTGCTGTTGCTTTGTTTCAAAAAGATAAATGCTAGATTAGCTTTGTATATAACCTTAATATTGGGAACATGTTGGGCGGGGTTGTGGTGGTTGCCGAATAATTGGTTCATGAGGAACTATACAAATACTTTTCGGGAGGATTTGGGTGAGCACAGACTTGGACTAAAGCCATTTAAATTTTCACCCCTGCGCAAAAGTCTAATCACCTTGCAGCCTATTACATTTTTCACGGTCGCATTAATACTTTTACAGCAAGCATATTAGTGATAACAGGAGTGATCAGAGCTCAAATGCAGATAACGCACAGCAATGCAGAGTCTGCAGAACAATTCGAAATATATTAGTATGTCATTGCTACTGACGTCTGTAAGCATACCCTGCTTAGTATATGCTGGCGTTTTAGGTGTCGTCAAACTTTATTCAACTTTTGCATTTGAAACAAAAACTATTAGCTATACATTGGAATACTTTCGCGACAATTATAACATCGAAGGGATTATTGAAGCCGGTCAAGACGAGGTGACTCAAATTTATGCCAGATTTGCTTGTGAAGTGCATTATTTATTTAATTATTGAGTGAATCTTTATCTGTATCTTGCATTTCATGGACGTTTTCGACAATGCTTCTTTGCAAAACTCAAAGGTTTGGTGAGACTAAACGATTCAGTTTCTGTTATTAGGACTAGCACTCAAAAGACCATTTAAAACGCTGCTGCGAAGAAAATCAAAACTGCTTTGACCTTGTAAAATGATCAACTGAAGGTTTCAAATATCCTGTTGCTAACTAGAACACAGTTCCAGCATATTAATGAAGCGAAAAGGCTCAAGAAAGGAGTGAAGCTGGCCTTGTCTAAAACTCAGTCTGCCAAACTGAGAGGTGTTTTGCCTTTTCAGCGATAGCTCTCCCTGCCCTAGCGGTGGCCGGTCTCAAGGCATTGGGAAAGGGAGCGGCAACGGCTGCATGAATGGCGTCACTCAACCAGGTTGTGAAGAAAGCTTTTGGCAAAGGCATGTTGCTGCCGGGCTAAAGATATGGAAAAGGAATTTACTTGATGGCAAAGCGCTAACTAACCTAGAAAACTAACCTAAATGAAAAATACTAAAACTTTTCGAAATATGTTTATGAAAGACACGCTACCGTTACAGATTCGGCAGAACGAGAGCTGTATTATAAATTTAGATACGTTTGCCGGTATTGGAACGCACTGGGTTTGCAGCCGCAGCAATTACAAGGAGGTATATGTAGAATCATGTATTTGAGCTACCCCGCCATTGCAAGTAAGGCGGCAAACGCCAAACCCTTCAAGGTATCACGAACCCCTTGCATTGGCAATGCCTTCCATTCGAACAACAGAAGTTTTACATCGATTTCAGCGAGTTTTGCTGTTTTCTTCTTAAGTGGTGAGCCTTCATCCGTATCTTCATCTTCTTGCTGTTGATCTGCGGTTGAATATCTAACACAAGATGTGGTTGCAGGTTTCTTGCTGAGCATATATACATGTGCTTGGGGCGAGGGTTAGGGCTGACCCGGATCTCAACCCTCCCCTCAGATGGGTCCCTCACCTCCCCCCCCCCAGAATCCGGATTTTTCTGGTTTGTTGGCAAAAACGGAAAAATCCGGTTTTCCGACAGCCGTCACCCTCCCCCTCCCCCGGAACTTCCCCTCCTGCACATGTCTGTTGCTGCCTGAATATAATGACGGCTTCCTTGAACCCACCACTTGCGATGGCTCCAAGATCGATTTCGAAAGGTTTTGCAGTTTCCTTCTTCTTTACTGGTGGACCTTCATCCGTATCTTCATCTTCTTGCTGTTGATCTGCCTCCAGTTGAATGTCTAACACATTATGTGGTTGCATATTTCTTGCTGACTGAATATTACTAAATGAAAGGTTCCTTATACGCACCACTAGCAACAGCTTCTTGTTTGGTTTCCTGAGTTTTATGCTGAGCAAATGCATCCAGTTTTTGCTTAATTTCGTTGAGAAATCCACCAGTGCCTGCCAGGAATTGAGCCGAGCATTGCCATTACTATGACAAGCAAACACTCCATTTTATAAGCTATATATAACTAGAGTCTGCAGAAAATTTTATCTGCAATCTTTCGTCACTAATCAATCTGTAGAACTGGCCCAGTTTCAATTAGTCAATTGGTTAATTAGTTAATCAGTTAGAATTTGCCTAAAATTTGACAGTTATAGCCTTGTACACATGTCTAAGCTTTATAGAGCATGTTTACATCAATACAGAACTACCCGACATTTTGGAGCCGACACCACCAGATTCAAGACTGACAATAAAGTCTTGCCTAACTAACGATTAGAACCGGACTAAAACTAGCTACTGCAACAACACTACCGTGTATACAACCTCTCAAAGTATACTCAGCAGACGAGGTAGCCTGTGAATTATAATCGGTATTTCTTAGTGAGCTGCTTGGTGGGCTCGATTCCAAGAAATGCAAGAGGGTTAAGTGATATTTCAGTTCGGGCACTGAAACTGAAACTAAAATTGTGCTGTGTTGCTGACTGTGTTCCATCGCTGTGATAGAAAGCGCTACCAGCAGACAGCAAGTGACATGAACCAACATTGCAAGAACTAAAGTCGCTAATTCTAGGTAAGACGCTAAATGCTACTGTGAATCAATTCAATCCTTCTTCGAAGCCTGTATGTATAAATTTACCTGGGAATAAAACGCTTTGCTGAATCTGCTGAAAATAGCTTAAAGTGGCTAAACGTTTTGGTTTTTCTTCTGCTATTTCAAAGTTACTGAAGAACTGGTTGTAATTGTCTCAATACGTATGCAGAATGACTGAATTAGATTAGATTAGATTAGATTAGATTAGATTCGATCTTGCTTCAAGCCACTATCTACTTCCAAGACATTATTTTTAGTTAAGTGTAGTTAAGGGATTACTATGAGTTTAGATGTTAACGCTAGAAGAAGGGGAACAACAGGGCGCAAGAGAACCAATACTTCTCAAAACTACTTCTCATTAAATAAACTAAGGGAGGCTTCAGATGCCTCAGCTCCAAAATGCTGAAGTACCTCCACTCCCAAGATGCTCTCTTTCACCTTTACCCAAAAGAGAGGTTCTCGCTGACTGCACTGCATCTAAAGCCTTCAACATGTTCCCTGCCGATCAAAAGTCGACACTCCAAAACTCGCTCGTCCCACGAAATCAGGGTCGAAATGTACTGGCTTAGCTGTAATGCCCTTATGCAAAAAGGGTACATAAGCAATCTTAGGCTATATCGCACGCACACTTTCTAGCCATTATTCTATTCAAATTAAGCCACTCCGTTCCGGTTCCGTTTCAATCAAAAGCCGACACTCGAAACTCGCTCGTCCCTCAAAATCAGGGTCGAAACGAGCAAACTATACCACTTATTTACAGTTTTACAAGTTGCAGTTACTATGCAGTTACTATTGCAGTTACTAATAAATATTTATTATTTCACATGTTTAATCACTAATAATTGTTGCTTTAAAAATGCACACATCAAAGTGAATGGAAGAAGGGGTAAGCGCAGCTAAGAATGTAAGCTTACAAGTCAGTTAGTTAGTTAGTTAGTTAGTTAGTTAGTTAGTTAGTTAGCTAGGCAATAGTTCACCTGTGTTTTCATGTCTCAGCTAGTTAATGAACATGTTGCTTTTGCTTCGCTTTGGCGGAAGAACCGTAATCTGCTCCTCGCTCATATGCGCCGAAACAAATGTCTTGATAGCTTAGCTTTATCTTCGCCACAGACCACGTAGTAGTAGCGATGATCATATATTCTAATGCGTCGCAAGTGTTCTAATGTGTTTTCCCACGAATTCACTCCTTTCCAGCCTTTGAACTAAGACCAGCGCCAAGCCGCCTCCAAAACCGAAAATTCCAAAATAATACCGTACACCAGCTCTCATGAGATCGCCATTAAAATTTAAAGATTATTATATAAAAGATGCAGCAAAACATCAAACAAAGTTCCACACATTTACCAACTAGTTTACCAACTAGTCAACCTACCCTCCAGGCAAGCAAAATCAGCCGACCAGCCTACTTGTCAACCTGAGCATGACTAACTGCCACTTTGTCAGCAGAAGAATGAACAACAGCCTGATTTATCTTTCCAAACAACATATATTGCGCATGACAGCAAAATGTAACTCCGTACATGGTTAAAAAAACTGCCGTGAGTGCAAGTTTAAAGTTGCAAAGTAATTACAGCATTACTCTGTCAAGTTTCTTTCATTTTAATTTGTTAATTGATTCTGTTTGTGTTCCATGGCATTATTACTGGACAGTACACACGGTTTCAACTCAAGTCTTTACGCAGTCAGGTCTTCACACTTCGCACACTCCTAGGGTATTTTATAATCACTGTTTGCTAAGAAAATGTGATGATTTAAAATGGAACTCAAATTATGAACATGTGGCAAAACTAGAACTTTGCCAAGTTATTTGTTTAATAATAACGTAAATCTAAATCTAAAGGATTACTTGGTCCAGTTACGTTTGAGTTTACTAATGTAACTTGAGTGTGTTGTTTGGTTTCTACAAGGATACGAGCTTTAAGTGTTCATAGTTCAATCGTAGTTTACACTTCTATTGTTTTTGAAAACAGGAAGGCGAATGCTTGAATACACCAACACAAAATGCATACAATACATTGCTCTAATAAATGGTTAAAACAAAGTGAGATCCCGCTGAATGCAGATAAACAAATTTACCTGTTATGAAAACCAGCAAACATACCTGATATTACGTTCAGAAAAACGTCTTTCAGGGTACACAAATAGCAAACAACAAACTTTCCAAATGAAAGCATCTACACTATATGCTGAAAATACCAGGTGTCAATATATAGCAACTTGTCATAAAAGAATACATTTTTCTTTAACGCTATGCCAACGCCATTAGCATGAAAATACTAGCAGTGCATTAGAGCAAATCCAAACATCTAAGCATTTCATTATAAACCGGACACAGTATGTTAGACACTTACAAAAAATGCCAAAAAAGTTCGGCTAAACCCTTTGGAGGCATCTAAAACTATGTCTGCTGAGCAAGGCATCTAAAACTGTCTCTGAATAACAAGGCATCTGGATAGCATGTAACTAACGAAACCAGCGCACCGAACTTGCAACGAGTTACAACAACAACTTTCAACGGCCATTGCTTTACAAGGCATTATTACAAACAACCTATTTTAATTTATTTATGCATATGCAACAATTCAATTTTGAGATTGCCTCTTTTAGTTCCAAAGACTGCGCTCAGCATAAAAGGCAGGCCGCAGAATATGACGACGAAGTATTTTAAGGTGTTGTGATTCCGTTTGGGCATGTATTATTGATTGTCCGAACAACTCAAGACAAAATTCGATGAAACTTTCCATAATGAGTTATATTAGCGTTCTAACACAACACCCTCCGCGCTTACAAACTTACAGGTTTTTGCCTGAAACCGTTTTTTGCCTTTTTTACAGTTTTTCCAATTTCTGACAGTTTGATAGTAGCTGCATAGCTATGACTATAGTCACTCGAAAGCGAAAATGTTAAGCACCATTTTTGTATAAGGATGGCTTCTTAACTCCAAGTAATGAAGGAGTAATCATGGTTCAAAGTTGATGTCTCAAAATTGATCCAGCTGATATTTACTTGAACAAGCCACAGTTCTCAATATCAGGGCTCAATCCATTTAGTCAACTAATCCATTTATTTTCCTTTTTTTAATTAGTATGAACACCCCAAAATTTAAAGTTTCGTCGGCGAACTCACACTTAACAATGTGAGGGGTTAAATACTGCTTAAATATCGAACCTTACCGCATTGACTACCACAAAACGAATTCACAGCCGAGTTCGGACTGGCACAAATTAACCATTCCCTACAGAACAACTGTGAACGTGAACGCGTACAAACAGAAGCAGATATATACATATATTATAAAACACAGGTGATTGAAGTAGTAGTTGTTACAACTGCTGTTAGCATTTTAACATGACAAACTTGTTGTGTAGACAGAATGTTTTGCTCATCACCAAGGCATGAACAATCAGAGCATAGGCAGCAAACGTGACTACAATGAATATATACTTTGTGAAAATGAACAGTTAGTGAATACTTTTGACATACTAGACTACAAAGCTATAATTTTGTGTGTGCAGAGACATCCACAATGAGGTAAGGGTAGTGGTAACTGCATCAGCAACCATGTTGAGACAAGCTGTCTCGAAATAGGGCACTCAACAGAGGGTAACCAAATAGTATAAACAGGATACCTAACTTGCTGTTTCGGCTCTCAGTTGAGTCAGACATTGCGTTTCCAGTAAAGAACAAATGTTGTATACACATACTCAGCAAGCATTAATTGATATCTTGATAAACATCAAAATTTAAAGCTATATTTACGCTACATTTTCACTGGAATTCACTTGACAACTTTAGCAATTCTGAAATTAGTCTAGAATTCGTCAAAACCTAGTCAAAAGCCAACAACAAGACAAAACAAAACTCTAATGCTCGCTATCAGTTTCCTGAACTCTATTCTTTTATGCAATACTTAATATTTCAAGCCATGTATTTGGAACAAACGTTAAACATATGTTTGTGAATTGCACTTATACAAACAAACGGACAACACGTTACAGAACAAAGACAGTCAAGTTTAACATACATACTGCATACTACAGACTACTAGAACCCAATCCTAGCCACGTCCCAATCCTTTACAATCGCAACGATGGTCACATTAACGTTCTTGTGATTTTCCATCCCCGCCACCTGTACTAAACAATATACTGATAATTATGATTGTAATTTCTTAAGTGCTGCATGAATACGGAATCTTAAACCGCTATTGAATGCAATAAATATAAAAGGATTCGCAGCCGAGTTCACAATGGCAAGCATCAATCCTAGGGAAGGAAAGGAATAGTACACTTGAAAGCTTACGGTCAGGAGCACAGATATTATCAGTGACTGTAACATTAACTTTACCTCAGTAGTAGCTACCGCTGTTTTGACAGGTTTTCCAAACATAGATGACTTGTTGCTTTTGCTGTCGACAAAACTAGAATTGACCGTAGCAGTCAACATTTTGCCCTGAATCAACTTTAGAACAATCAAAGCATAAGCAACAAGCGTCAGCACGATAAGCATTAGGGGATACTTTTGATAGACATATTTGATTACAGTGCTATATTTATGTGAGCAAGAGAAGTGAACAATGAGGGTAGAATAATAGTAACTACATCCATAGACGTATTGGGATACTGTTACTCGAAATATGCCACCAAGGAGGGGTAACAAGATAGTTATGAACGTCACAATTCTTACGGTCGCTAAGTGTAAGATTTGGTCTCTGTACTGTTTTGGCCAAAATACAGCCACAAAGCGATGACAAATCATCAAAACTGATTGCCATAAAAGCATATGCCATAGCAGCGTATCGGCAACGGCAAATATTGGATTTACAATGGGGCTTGTTAATAATCCAGGTACGTATTGTTCCACTATTATTACATAGGTGCATAGCAACAGGTACACTATATCTACAGACATCATATAAAGCAAAACGATATAAAATGTCCCCTTCAACCCCGTCTGGCTTGGATTTGTCATGGCGTAGAGAACAGGAACGTAAAATATTAGTCCAATAAAGCATACTAAGATGCAGACTAATGCATAAATTTGTTGAACATCATTAGTAAAATAAACATTCAGTATGGCTGTTGCGTTTGTATTATTGGTAGTCATGTTGTAAACTGTTAAAGAAAATGCACATACGGTATAGGATCAGCAGTTCTTTGATTACATTTGATTACAACCTCAGCTGCTCAGGTTCTCACGATTTTTGTTTCAAACTTGTCAGAATTCATGACCTGAAAATTTAGCATATACTTTGAATCAGGTTCACTAATCCAATTCTTTTATCCAGGATTAGAGCTGCCCTGCTTTTTGAGACTGATGAATTATGTGAGATTACTGCAAATCTCAATGCTCGTGTGAAAATTACTATTCAGCAAAGTAGAATTACTTATTGACCTGAAGAAGGTCCAGCTCTCTGATTAGTTTGATAAACCAAACCAAGAATTCCCCGCTATATCCTGACGAACATTACTGAATAAATTATTTTATCAGAGTACTAATATTTATCAAAGTAGCTGCTAAGTACTGCTTGAATCCTAAACCTTATACTGCTATTGACTACTATGAAGGAATTCACCGCCCAGTTTAGAATCGCAAAATTATACCCTAACCAAAAACAATTGTAAATTTGAAAGAATGTACTATTAGCACAGATATTATAAAACATAAGCAGTAAAGGTAGTACTAATCCAGTTCACACTTTCTAATCAAGAATAATCTGTAGCAGTTTCATTAACAATGTTCTAGAGTTCTCAAGTCCAGTACCAAAACTATGCTTCAAGTTTCTAAAATCTGTAAACGAAATGCAAGTCCGCTGAAAAAGTTCTGAAACTCCCCAGTCGAATTTTTGTCTAGTTAGTATCTATTGCAAGAGAAATCTTTGCCAAGCTTAGACCTGACTGCAGGATTTTTAGGAAATATATAACTCAATAATTTTTTCTTTGCTTACTTCAATAGTTTATATAGCTATCTACATACATCACCATAAATTTAACCATAGATACATTCATGCAATTTTCATCCCGCGAAAGACAATGCTTTGATTAGAAACAAAAACATGAGAGTCTGTTATGCAATGGTCTACTGTAGTGTTGGACTAGAAGCAGTGCCAGAAGACGTTCCAGTGAATATTTCGCTTTTAATTAATAGTGGAACAATCAGATCAAACACAGTCACCATGAGTGCAATAAGCACTAGGGTTTGCATTTGATTTACACATTTTATTGCAAACCTATATTTAGGTGCGAAAGAGAAATCCATCACCATATAGATATAACCAGCTATAGATTTGTGAGCACACAGATTTAGATAAGGTTGGTCGAGATAAGTCACCGAGGAAAGGAGACAACATTTTGCAAAGCTGAGCCGTTGAAATTGTCACAATTTTTGTCTGCAAAGTCTCATAGCCAGAAGTAAAATGTGCAACTGAAATATAATACTTTCTGATGAGATTCTCGCAATGAATAATCCTGGATCTCGAACTACATCACCACCTTCACTACTAGGACTGGTGTAATCAAGAGTACATAATTGCGCTATACAATTAGAAGAAGAGTAAGCCACTAGAGGGCTCCTTTTGTTGGCATTGTGTAACGGTGCTCCGACCACAATACGCGAATATTCCCCCGTTTGGTGGGGGGGGGGTCGCCAAGTCAGACAAAGATTGGCTGAATCTGATTAACTGTTGACGACACCCCAAACGGGGACCCCCTTCGGCCTACCCCCCCCCACCAAACGGGGACCTCTCTTTGCTACCCCCCCCCCCAAACGGGGACCCATTTTCAAATAGAACAAAAACTACCGTAATCCTCTGCTTTACCCCCCCCCACCAAACGGGGACCTCTTTTCAGCTACCCCCCCCCCACCAAACGGAGAGGGGGTTTGTTTTGCCGAAGAGAGCTACCCCCCCAAACGGGGGAACATTCGCGTATTGTGGTCGGAGCAACGTTACGCAATGCCAAGCTGAGGAGCCCTCTAGTGGCTTACTCTTCTTCTTATATAAAGTGCAATTATGCACTCTTGGTGTAATGGAGCCCTGACTAGTAAAGAGATTTCTGTACAGGCGGCTCTCTAAAGTAACTGGCTGCACCACTCCAAAGACAGAGGATTACATTTTGGAGCACGGTTGGCTGCACAGCGCTAAGAAAAAATGGATGGTCTAACCGAAAGTCGGCTCCGAACGTGCCCCAGGCTAACCCCAGGTTACCTCCCTATAAGTTAAGAAGACTCTCAAATTCTGATTGCTAAAATAAAACACACTGACTGACTCAGTGAGAAGGTGAGATGAGGAGACATCAAAATGAAAAAAGGGGAAATTAGGAAAGTGAATGGATGTAAAAAAAGTGGAAAGACTGAACATCTTTGGATAGCTGAGCTGAAAGTTAGAAGATCAAGGAATTAAATAAAAATGAAAGGTTAACAGAAGCAGAAAAGTTAAGCGTAATTTTATGGACAACAATCAAATCTTATGCTCATATCCCATGATTATAGTGGATCAAACAAGATGGAAGTTTCCTTCGTGGGGATACGGTGCTAAACCGTTGGTCATCTTTTGATGCATTACCCTAAATTAATTATGTATAGGAACGTCCATGTATATAGGACATTCTGCCGACACTTCCAATCCATGACATCAAGCAATAATACATAAGAAATCAATTAGGTAGTTTTTAACAAGGAATCTTTTCGCTATTCCAGCTAACCCATTCTACTAATTTCATAGTAAAAGTTAAATAAATTTTTGAATGAAATCACGCAAAATCATAGGTCTTCTTATCGGCAGTTTCATTTCAATAGCGTCAAGCAGAAAGATTAGAAATCAATTAAGTAACTTTGACAAAAATTTTTCTTGCATTTCTAGAAATTATAGCGAAGCAGAACCGAACACAAAAAACCTTGGCAAACACTAAAGTCAAACACTGAATCCAACAAAGCTTTAATCAAAGGTCACCCAAACTATGAGTTAAGATAAAATAATGCGTGAGTTCACTAAAAATCAAAAATTAAAATAAAAACGTTACCCAAAGACAATCTTTAGGGCAAGTGCTAAGGCTGACCTAAGAACAAAGTTCAGCAGAAGAAAAAGCCAAAGTTAGGCCTAAGCCAAAGTCTTAGACTTAAACCAACCTGAAATCAAATAGAATTGTTTTGGCCGTCACGCGAAACGGTCGCCCGAGTTCAGATAAATACAATATGCTACTTGAGTCCTACAAATGAAAATTAAATAAATAGTTTTGCCGGAGTTTGAACCAATTTTTTACAGATTGAGGGAAGATCTACTGTTGACTATTGAACTTTTACTGAAATTTTACTGATTATCCCACAACCTACTAAAAATAATGTGTTTTAAGACGTTCCATAAGGCTTAAATTTTAGCATCGAATTATTTAAAAATACAATTTTTGTCTAGGCCTCCAAATGAAACTGAAAACAATTTGATTGAGGCTTAAACTGAAGCTGAATCTGAAATTCCGACGAGCAACTGCCTGAAACTAAAACTGAAATTCCTCAATAAGCCGACCTGAAACTGAACCTGAAACTGAAACTGAAAATAAATGGGCCGTTTGAATCATCACTACCGTAAGCTGAAATACTATTTCCTCAAAACAGTAGAAAAACTTTGAAGAAAACAAGAAAATTTGTAAAGAAAATGGAAAAAATCAGGGATTTTGAATTGCCTTCTAAAAGCTTCCGAAACTTGGTCGGTTGTTCCCCAAGAAACAAGGTTGAA
The DNA here is from genome assembly GCA_030248195.1 of Trissonchulus latispiculum. Classification (NCBI taxonomy): domain Eukaryota; kingdom Metazoa; phylum Nematoda; class Enoplea; order Enoplida; family Ironidae; genus Trissonchulus; species Trissonchulus latispiculum. The sequence goes on from JASAND010026858.1 coordinate 40,815, forward strand.
ATTATTTAAAAAGGGATGTTTCTCGTTCAACTGTTTGATGATAAAACCTTTCACGAATATGCTACACATGACACACTAGTTATTGTCGGTGAATTGGGCTCATTTAAAAAAGTTTGGGTTTGTGCGACTGCCAGCTATCAGGAAACGTTCGAATATAATCGGTTAAGCCTTTCTATCAAAAGTTACAGTGAAGGCAAGGTCTAGAGACTGCTCCTGATTACTATTTTTAAGCTAAAGTGGAATTAGTTGTCGCTGGCTGGGTCCGCCTCAACTAATGTGGACAGGCGTTCCTATTTTCAACCAACTTAACAAGCAGGTCTCTAGTTCCAAGAAGCCCTACAAGTCTCGCAACTGAAAATTATATCCTGAAAAAGAAAAGCACACAGACATCAATAACGTAAACTTTTGATTTGTGCGTAGATAAGCTTGTATCTTTTAGTAATAGAATTATGATTGTTTTGTTTGTTTGCTCCTGTTTACGTACGAGTGGTAGCTAAGTATTAATTGTAAATTTTACAGCGGGATTTGTAATTTTATTGTCAGGAATTGTACAGTTTCGCCCTCTCTTGTAACTGAGACTAAAAGATGTAAAACAAAATGTTTAATTTGTATATAGGTCTTGTCTTGTCACCTAATGTTGGTTTTATAGTTGTACTTATGTTTTTGTTAATAATTGCAACAGTGAATCCGTTCACCATTAATTAAGATTAAGATTGGTTAGTTTTTAACCCCTTTAATTTTGCATTATCAACAGTATGGGGTTTTATTCACAGATCCCTCCCCTGAGTTCGTGTGAGTGTGTAAGGCTCAGCCTGAGTGCCTATGAATGTGTATGTGTGTGAAGTTCCTGCTCTGCCTTTTCTACGTCTCTGAAGAATCTCCCTCGTTGATTAGTAACACATATAGGCTAGACAGAGGGGAACCCCTCTGTAATTAATTAATGCATAAGTCACCCCTAAAAAATAAAAAAAACAGAATATTAGTTGACTTTAATACTAGTAAGCCTAACAGGACTCTAGCTAATAAATAAGCTACGTAGGGTTTAGGTATCAGCTAGGTATTAGTTTATTTCATTCTGGGTTTCCAGGCCCCTGTCCGTTATTACGATTCTCTCTTCTTTGCTTCTCGTTTTCATCGGCTCTCCTTTCGCCCGCGCGTCTGTTTGCAAATAATATTGGAATCTTCAGAAATGAAACTCAGGACAAAGGTCCTCCAAAACAAAAACGCAGTAAAAGTTTATGGCCCAAGGTTTTAGGGTACTCTGTGCCACTTGAGAAATGGCCTTTGGGCCCTAAAAGTTACGCAACTAAGCTGACGAATTGCTCAGGTGCAAATTCAAAAGGAGGAGGCTGGTTCACCCTTTCAAACCAGCCAATGACAAAACGCGATCATGAAAGCAGCCAATCATCGAAAGATGATTGCAAAAGACAGAGGGAATAAAGTTAACGTGAGACCAAAATTTGCAGCTTCCAGTCAGTCTGTGATTTTGTGGTACTAGCGGATGGCTGCTCTCAATTCTGAGGCTCTGGGGGGAAAATTACAGACACCCCTTGAGACGTTCTGTTTGGAGAGGCTTTGCCTATCCCCTTCTAGGATACCTCCCTCAAAATTTTGTCCACCTCTTGGAACCCTAGGTTGAAATTTCGGGTGCTCCTGGGAGAAATGATTCACCTAAAATGGGTTGGCTTCAGAAGCCTATTTTGGATCTCCCCTCTAGGTTGAGCTGCCCCTTCCCCTTTAGGTCTTTTATAACATTTGTAAGTGCGAGTTCTAAAATACCTAATTGGACCTCGAGTCCCTGCTTCGAAAATATCTCGTTAAAAGTCGGGCTGTCGCCGCCCTAGTCTTTTGACACTAGATCTATTGCTGCTTTCATGTATTGTGTATTGTGTATTGTATTGTGTGTATATCGGCAGATATTAGCTGGATTTCCCTAGATTTCCTGGGAAGGAAATCTAGGATACGTCATTGGTAGGGAATTTCTGACGGAAATCCCCTCTACAAAATTTCTTTCAAATCACTAAAAAATCCACTTTCAACCAGTTTTCTGACTGCTTTACCAGGGTTTTCTAGCTGATTCTCGTACCTTAAATTCAGACCATTATTTTCAAAGTAACTCCTTCCAGAGCTTTTGTCCAATAATCCTAGCAATCGTTGGGTTCTAGTTTTCAATTCAAAAACTACACACAACTTTTCCCCTATTCTCGAAATCCAGTTAATACTGCTAAATCCGGGTTAAAACCAACAAGGTTTTAACCCATTTGATTCAGTTCTAGCGAATGCCGCCTTCGGGCCTCTGATTCTTCTCTCTGCCTCGCTGATCTTCTCGATTCTCTGCCGTTCTGTGTTCCGTGGTCCTGCCAGATCCCGGATCTCGACCTGCTGCACTGCGTCTGGACATCAGCTGCTCCCTGGTCTCTTCCTGCTTTACTATCCAGTGTGAGAACCCCCGGATTCCTCAGGGGCCGATGTTATAAAAATGGGGTTAAGGCTAACCCGGGTTAAGTCCATTTTGGGGTTAACCCCGAAATTTTTGGGTTAGGTTAACCCTTGGGGTTAACCCTGTATTATAAAGCATTTTTCGGGTTAGGTTAAGTTAACCCGGTTATCCTATGAGTTAACCCCGATTTTAACCCCAACTAGCTCATACAAGCAGCTAACTCAGCTAGCAAGGATTTAACCCGGTTATTTTTGGGGTAAACCCCATTTTTAACCCCAATCTTCATTTTTGAACCCTTTTCATGAAAGCTGGAAATGATAAATTTGAAGTAAAAATAAAGTTCAGAAAATGCCACCACGAAGAAAAGCAATATGAAAAATGTATTCCTCTTAATTTGCAAAAATTCCTAAATTAGTTTTTTCATCCAATCTCATCCGGGTTAGCTGCTAACCCTCCTCACGGAGGAGGGTTGAGATTTGCTGGATTTAACCCCAATTTTAACCCGGGTTTCAAACCCAGGTTTGGTTATAACATTGGGTTAAGGGTTAACCCTAACCCTAACCCTAACCCATCTAGCGAAACCCGGGTTTCGCTAACCCCGTTTTTATACTATTGGGTTAGTGTTGATAACCCAGTTTCTAACCCGGGTTAGCGATTTAACCGGGTTAAATCGCTTTATAATATTGGCCCCTGGCCTCTTTTCCCCGATCATTTGTCACGCGCTGCTCTGTCCGGATCACTCGGAATTCAGCTGCCAAACGTCAGTTTACTGAGTTACCAGACTGAACCACTGACGAGCTGCACCGTGTGTAGATGTAGTTTGGTTACTGTTGTAATAATGTGGTTTGCCAATACTATCGAATAAACTCTTAACTAACTTAAGCAGGTTCTTATCGGTAGTGCATGTCTGAATTTTGTCCCTTGGAACTCTGCCTACTTGAATACACAAACGAAACTGGAACACGATGGTATTTATTAGAGTCACTTTGTGAAACCAGATTCCAACTAACGTTCACACACAAAAAGGAATAACAGAAATACGGAAAATTTTCACAAATCCAAGAACTGCACAGAAAATCAAAGCTCGACAAAATTCCTCATAGGCCCGCCCAAATTCACGTAACACCCTTACTAAGCTCAGCAACAACTAACTAGTCTCTATTTCAAAAAAGATCAGCCATAGTGTATACTGGTGCAATTAACAATGTCTAATTTGCATTTGTTGTTCGCAAAAAATTTTCCATTATTTATCATTCCTCTTTGCTCAGTGTGCACAACTAAACACCGGTTTTAGTTATGCTCCGAATGGAGGAAGATTTGACAACTATCAATTCAGTCGTAGCAAGCAGAAGCTGTATGCAAAATTCCTATTGTCCGCCTTGGAGTTGAACTAAAATTTTAGTTGGTACCGGCTACGCTATGCAGAGCAACGGATGTGTCAGGAATCAGAATTTCTGTAGAATTCTTGAATATATGGGGAAAGCAATAGAATGATGGGGAAACTTGAATTATTCTACAGTTTTCCTGAAATTTTCAGGAATTTTGTTGAGTTCTGTTTGTGCCTTAAAATTCCGTTTTGTGTTCAGAAAAACTGAAAAACTGTGTTTCAACAAATTCAGGCAGTTGTATCAAGCTGGAATTCAGCGGGGAAACAATTTTTCGGAAACTTTATAGATGGAAGAAAGATGACATCCATGGTCTGACTTCGATGAAAACATTTTAAGATTTCTTCAATTCATAAGATTCATGCATAAGGTTCATTTGCATAAATACTTTCAACTGAATTTTTATTCACATCCAAGTTCTCTGTGGAAACATGAAAAGACAGCAAAATCTAGTTTGAAAACTGATCCTATCCTAAAGTTATATATGACAATCTTGCTCTTGTTCTAAACCCCTGTGCATGTTTAGCACTAGTCGTTTCCAGCCATATAAAGTTATAACGTGCACAGCAGACGTCTTTATACAGAGAATAATGTATAATAGCCGGCTACGCTGAGGCGTAGCCGGAAAAATTCAGTGAGGAAAGCGGATCGAAATGCGCCTTCGCATTAGGAATTAAGGTTTTCAATAGACAGTTAAAAGTTTTTCATTGCTGTCTCGGTAATTCCCTTTAACGATAAATATTTCTGTTGATAGTTTGTTTTCAGAATCGTGTTGTTGAATAATAGTTCCTGGATGCCCAGTGTTTTTTTAAAAAGTTTAGTATTATCGTATTACCAATAACCTGTGATTTGTTTTTTTTGCTTTGCCACGTTTTTGGACACTATGTTGGATTCAACGATGACTAACGTTCACCCTGCGGGTGTTGTTCTCATATGGAGCCTTTTTACAGTTTTGGTAATTAGTTAAATGTCGAACGTTTGCTGCAATTGTCGTTTGTATTTTTGCAGTAATAAAGGATTATTGGAAACTTGTTTCACCCTGAATGCTGATTAGCACAGCTTAGTCAGCTTCAAGGTGGGAGTGCTTAGAAATATTATTAATGGGCAACGATATTCTAGGATTTTTGTTGATAGTTTACTGTCAGAGTCGTGTTGAATAACAGTTCCTGGGTGCCAGTCTTTTTTTCGAAACAAACTAAGGACTATTGTAATTCCAATGATGATTGTTATGTTGGTTCTACTTTAGCACGATTTGGCATCTAACAATGACTAACGTTTGCCCTGCGGGTGTTGTTATCGTTATATGAACGCTTCGTAAGTAATACTAATTAGTTCAATGTCAAAAGTTTGTTGCAATCAGTGTTTGTTTTATGTATTTTTGCAGGAATAACGGATTATTGCAAACTGGTTTTAATACTCTGAATGCTGATTTGCACAGCTTAGCTCAGCTTCAAGGTACATAGGTGTGCTTAGAAATATTATTTATAGCAGACCTCGGGCCCTTAGGGACCAATATTGGCCCTGAAACGAAGTTGAAAAGTTTCCAAAATGCAGTTTACCTCTTTTTTTCTGGCACTGTTCCCCACTACCTTGACTCTGGATATGGATCAATTCGTACCCTACGGTCCTGAAAACGGGGATCTGACCCTCCATCGAAACGATGATGAAAGCTCGGACCCTCAACCGCTGAGTGTCCACTTCAACTACTTTGGCCGCCAGTACAGTTCCCTATGGGTCAACACCAATGGCGGTGTGTCCTTTCTGTCCGCCATTTCCGCCTACACCCCGAACTGTACGCCGGTAGCGAGAGAGTACAGTATGATATCACCGTTCTGGGCCGACGTGGACACGCGGTTCTATGAGCCCGGTGAAGTTTACTACCGGGAAAGTGTTAATACCGAAATCCTTCAGATTTTCGAATCGGATGTTAGACAGGCCTTCCCGGATGACCTGGTCGACAGTCTTACATGGGCCTTTGTGGTGACCTGGCACAGGGTCATGTTTTATGGGGCCCTTTTGGATGGGGAGAATACTGGAGCTCCTGAAAATACGTTTCAGCTAATACTGACCACTAATGGTCAGCAGTCCTTTGCCCTTTTCTACTACAGTGATATCAGCTGGACCACAGGGTCGTTCAGTGGAGGTGATACCGTGACCGGTCTGGGAGGGGAACCGGCTCGGGCCGGATTTGACGCCGGTGATGAGGCGCACTACTATATGATCATCGGATCCTGCGGGCCGGAAATTGCGGACCTGGATGAGAAAAAAATTTTGGTGAAATTCCGGGAAAATTTGCGTTTCGAATCGATCAAGCTTTCATCGAACCGCTGTCCACGACAACCCTTCCCCCAGAACCAGACGTATGCAGCGGTCATGGTCACTGCACGTGTGACTATGGGTACTCCGGACCAGACTGTGGGACTGGTTGGTGTTTATTTGCGTATGAAAATAAACCTTCATAAAGCTCTGGTGTTGCACAAAATATTTAGGTAGTGACTCAGCATTGTAAAAAATGTGCAGTGACCCCCTGAAAGAACTACAACCTATAGAAGCAAGAGTGCATAATTGCACTATTATTAAGAAGAAGAGTAAGCCACTAGAGGGCTTCTCTTCTTGGCATTGCGTAACGGTGCTCCGACCACAATACGCAAATGTTCCTCCTTTTGGGGGGGGGGTCGACCAAATCGACAGCGCATACCCCCCCCCTCCGTATGGTGGTGGTGGGAGGGGGGAGGGTAGCCAAAAAGAGGTCCCCGTTTGGGGGGTAGTCAATAGCCAATCAGATTGCAGAAACCCCCCTCCGTTTTGGGGGGAAGGGTCTAGCAAAGGATTACGGTAGTTTTTGTTCTATTCGAAAACGGGTCCCCGATTGGGGGGGGGTCGCGAACAGCCAATCAGAATGAGCCAAACTTAGCCTGCTTGAGCAACCCCCCCCCCAAACGGGGACCACTTTCGACTACCCCCCCCCACCAAATGGCAGGGGGTATACCTGACGACCCCCCAAACGGGGGAACATTCGCGTATTGTGGTCAGAGCCAATGCCAAGAAGAGGAGCCCTGGCCCTCTAGTGGCTTACTCTTCTTCTAATATATAGAAAAAATCATGGACTCTTGATCAGGGTTTTTTTGCGTCCAGATGTGCGTCTGGACGCAAAGTTTCTTATCTGGACGCAACGAAATTTTAACGGGACGCAAGCTAGACGCAACATTATTTCGGGAGAGAATTCACTTTTGTAAGAGTAAAAACTTTAAATGTTTCCAGTACCAATATTTCCGTTTTTTCCAAAAATTTCTTCGAGTTCTGGGGGCTCCGCCCCCAGACCCCTGGTGTTTACCACTTTGTCGTGGAATGCCAAGGTGCAAGATCATGTCTCAATGTTATTTGTTAAGTCGTTCTCCACCTGTATCCATAGATCTTTTTCTCGCGAACTCGCAAATTTCACATCAATAAGTAAAACATTACAATGTGCATAACCGTGAACATTTTAGTTTTTAACACAATTTTGAAGAATAATACTACACCACGCATACACGCTGCAATTTACGCAAAGAACGAAATAGCATTTGATGCTTTAGTTGGATATAACAGATACCAAATTAATTCTTTTCAACATTTGAGTTTATTTGATTTATTCCTAATTGCAAAAAAATCTCCAACTTCTGGGGGGCTCCGCCCCCCAGACCCCCCGCTGATCTTTTACACTGATCTTTAGAGGAATCAGTAATTCTCAGAGTTTTGAAAATACCTTGTGTTTTCATATTTACTACATTTCTTCTTAGTGACTATCTTTCTTCTTAGTGATATTAATTTAATAACTATTTCATTAATTTTTAATACCGTAATTAGTTTATCTATAACATTGAAACATCAGAATAATGTGTGTCAAAACAATCGAAAATTACGCACAAAATGCGTTAGATGCTACAAACGCTAAATTAATCTTTTTAAACATTTCCATTACGGATTCAATCCGTAATTGCCAAAAAATCTCGAACTTCTGGGGGGCTCCGCCCCCCAGACCCCCCGGTACTCACTTTCAATACTGTTTTCAGGGATCAGCAGTTCTCAGAGTTTTTAAAGCTGAATGTATGTTTGATATTTACTACCTTTTTCTCAATGCTATTCCTAAATATTTCATTAATTTTTAATGCTTTAGTTAGTTTAACTATGTATGACATTGAAATATCGGAACAATGTGTGTCAATAATATTGAAAATTACTCAAGGTATTGCGTTAGATGCAACAGGTGCCAAATAAAATCTTTTTAAACATTTCCATTGCGGATTATTCTGGAATTGCAAAAAATTTCTTCAACTTCTGGGGGGCTCCGTCCCCCAGACCCCCCGCCGTGTACATTGTTACCTCATCGCTGTTCTATAGGTACCTTTGTATTCCTGCATTAATGTTAAGCAGCATCAACTTTCTAAATAGTCTAAATAGTGTTACACTAAAGAAATTACCAAAATTTTTATAAATAAATCAATTTTTTGCACAGAAAACACGATATAACAAAAATTCTACCTGGACGCAAAATTTCTTAACCGGACGCAACTTAAACTTAGCGGGACGCAAGGTTGACGCAAATCCGAAAACCACAAAAACCCTGCTCTTGATAGAAGGAAATATGGTGCCGAATTCACAGCGAGAAGCCAGGAGTGACATCTCTAATGTTGACTACATCTGTGGAAGGGGGCATTTTCTTTTTCTGTTACACTAATGTTAAATAGATATCACCAACCCAGAAAGGTTGAAATCAGTGCAATCATCTAGTCTTGTTGTTCGCAGAGGTGACGCAAGCGGTAGAGCGTTCTACTTCTAAACCAAAGCTCGGCGGTTCGACCCCCCCCCCCGTGTACACTGTTTTTCACATCTTTCAACACTGGTTTCAACCTTTCACATTTGGCGACCGCACGGCAGCTCTAAGAAGATGAAGTCACTATAGATTCCTGGGAATGGTGGAATTGCCGGTCCTTGAGATAGTTTGATATGGTGGTCCTCGTAGCGCTATGGGTTAATACAATTGATATGGGTTAATATGGTTCTGCATCGTGATCTGATAAAAAGGCTCCCGGCCTTGAAGAAGAATGAAGTATAATACGGCATCAGGTTAGGAGGCAGACCGGGAGAGCCCTTAGACACCACATGGTAATTGGATCTGAGGACCGATCTACACTTCCTGGAATTTCGAATCACCAACCCAGAAAGGTAGAAATCAGTGCAATAATCTAGTCTCGCTGTCTGGGGATGTGGCGCAAGTGGTAGAAGAGAGTTCTACTGCCAACCCAAAGCTCGGCAGTTCCGCGCCCTGGACACTTTTCTTCACATCCTTCACCCCTGATTTCAACCTTTCTCACTAATTCATAGAATATCTACTTATTCTGGCATTTTAATATTTTAGCGGTGGATTTCTGCGAAGAAGTGTTGGCTGGAACCAATCTCACTTGGTACGACGCCTGTCAACCAAATGGGAACTGTCAAAGCTATGAGACGATCGGCCCTCGATGCGTTTGCCATTCCGGATTTTATGGCAGACTTTGCGAACTAAGTAAAGTTTAATACCCTCAAATATGTACATATAGCTTTAGGCGCTTATATTCATTTTGTATACTAACATCGCCAACAGCTTAACCTAATCGAGTTCAGATTGTATTTCAGTGCTTACGTGTAGCATCAGTACTCACTGAATGCTTTCCGCTTTGTTTTATTTCATAAATAAGGAAATACAATCAAAATTGTAATCGTATTACGTAAGTATGAATAATTGATAACCAAGAGTACATAACACATAAGAGTATGACAGCTGGCAGTAGGGCAGTTTTTTTCATCTATTTTAGCTGATCCCAATCACTTAGTGACCACCAGATGCTTCAGTTATGCCCCATCCCAGTCCACAACCACAACGCCCAATTCCATTGGAATTGGATGCGAGGACATTTCTGGTCAGGATGCTGCTTGCGTTCCAGATAATCTGAACTGCCTGCTGAGCACGGAATGCCCATATCCCATCGGTTGGTGCATTCCCAGAGTTAGAGCATTCCTTGCCTTGGTGTCAAGATTGGCCAAGGCTGGACGATTGCAGATTTCTGATATTAAACCTTAACTTTGAAGAAAATTGAACTTGTGGATTTTTGTAAAAAGAACTGTACAGAATTAATATAATTTTTGAAGTGGCTTAAATGTTTTGTCAGGATTTAAATTCTTGTGTCTCAGGAACTCTAAACTTTTGAGGAGGATTCTTTGGTCTTTATGTCTTCAATGAATCAATGAATCAATCAATGAATCAATCAATCAATCAGTCTTCGTCTACCGAGGTTAGGGTATCGCTTCGGTTAGGCAAACTGTCGTATTTCAGTCTTATCGAACTGAAGCAGCTGAAGGCCGCGGAAAATCGGACTTTTTACCGCTTGTTTACCAAAAACCGGAAAATTTGGATTCTGGGGGTAACCATCTGGGGGAGCTCCAGATATAAGGGGGTAGCACCCACAAGCACATGTATGGCGGACATCCGTGGGTTAACAGTGTGTCAACAAACATTTTATTCATATCAATTCTAAACATGATTTAGTCTTACTTTCCTAGTTTCACTATAAATTTACAATTTGCTTAAAACTTTCGATTTTCTGCGTTTCTGTAATATTTTGCATTTTGCGGAAACCGGATGTGTAACGGGATTTTGCAAATTTGACAAAACATTTAGGCACGATAAAAATTAGTAAGTATATACGTTCATCCCAAAATCGCCCTGTAAGAACTACAGTGAAGTGACATTGTATCCACAGCAAGCAAATGTGACCTGTTGTATATATTTATAACAAAATATGGCCAAGTCTATGCAATGCAACTGTCGATCAATCGAGGTATAACTCATAAAAGTGCAGCAAGTCAGCGACCTAGAGCTTTGAACTAATTGCTTTGAGGCTTCCCTGCAGTTCACTGCATCTGACGAATTCCAACTTTAACTCAAATAATATACCTTAATGATCTTAAAATGTGCAAAATTATCTCAATTAAAGAAATGGGTCAAGTGAGTCTGCCAAACCTTAGTGGTTCGCGATAGTGGGCACCCGCCGTCACGAAATTCTAACTTCTACCTCAAGCGTAGGGTATTAATTTCGGATTAGAGTGCTGTATCTTGTCTACAGTTGCAGTCAACGTTCGAGGTGCTAATTCTGGCTCAAGCCTCGCAGGCAAGGAAACGATGAGTACAATGCTATTTCTCCGAATATCTTTATTCAACACTATCCATTCCAAAAAACAGCATACATGCATAAAAACTTAAAGAAAAAGCAATACGATCATTGATTCCAAACTACAGTATACACTCATTTTAAGGGTCCAATTTTGGCCTTTTGACAGTAGGGCTTCCACTGGAATAATCATCCAACTCTTGCCCACAGTCAGAGCAAATGGTTTGTCCGTTAGCAGGTGTAAATCGAGTTGCTGTTCTTGGCTCCGAAACTGACAACAAGTTGTACAAAGGAGCCTGACGCTGTCTGCAACCCGAGTCACTTTTGGCTCCGTCGGCAAACTGCTGTCGGCTGGAACCGCTGGAGAGTGGATCGAATCCTGGCTGACGGAAAAATTTTCATTTTTAGCGGACGTGGTGGCATCCACTTCTGAACTGCTGGCGGCGGTTATCTAAAATAAAGTCAGATATACAAGGCTGCTCTGCCTTGGCATACTCTTATGTATTATGTACTCTTGCTTGATATTAGTGAAAGAAATGCCGCTTCTTTTTGTCTCCTAAGCTTTCGGGCAAGCTTTGCTCAACTTTCCCGCCATGCCAGTAGTAAACTAACATGCGGGGGTCAGTAAGGGCAAAGCTGGTCAACCCTTGCTGATCTGGGTGCAACAGTAATAACCATACGCCTGGCTGGCTTTGGGGGTCTTGTTTCTGTCCTTGACCTTCGCTTCTTCGCATCTTGCCCGATTTAAAACAGTCTGCGGAAGAGCAGCAACGCAATGGTAGCTTTGCGTGCCCCTGTTGCTAGGCCCTTCCTATAGAAACAGCAAAAGAATAATTAAGGAAATCAGATCTGAACCAACCGATGCAATTTGATCCGTTGAACAATCCATGTCCATGAGATCAATATTGTCATCGCTGGACTGATCAGAACAAGTGGGTCCTAAAATGCCAGCAGCATCAAGCACCAAGAGTTTATAATAAGAAGAGTGAAACTCAACCTTTCCAAGTATAGCCACATATTAGCTTGATACATTTAAAGGTTCATATATTTCGGGGATGGTATCGCTTACCGTTGTTAACCATGAGTTTATTATGATATGCCTTTGAAATACAAAGCATTTGACTCGCTAATCGCTTATCTCAGGTCAAAATTGCACGTCTAAAGGCCTTTAGCTTGAGTTTTCCTCTTTTATAACTCTCAGGAAAAGGATTAAGTTAATTTTAACTCTTCTACTCTACCCTTTCTTGAAAAGGCCCAAGATTAAGAACGAAAGCTGACGGTACTAACGTTGGCTCCGCCGGTTGGACCCTGAACCTATGCAACTGTCGTTTGCTATTGCAATTTCACTAATACAAATGCAATCAGTTTTCAGATGTTAGCTGTTACTTATGCACAAATATACCTGTTGAGCTCCGGTTTCCACAAGTCGAGCTGTGCCTGTGCGTCTCTTGAAGATTTTTATCTTTACTCCTGCATCCGTTGAAATTACTAAACTCTACCGTTCTTGCCATAGCAGTTCTGCAAAATCGCAATTACATCAGACTTGTATTGGCACCAATTAAATGTACAAAGCTTGTATTTAGGTAGGTGACTTTTGTATAGCCTAAAAATTACGCTTTTCCAGAAAACGTATGGGCATGTTGAAAAAATTTTTTTGCCACCTTTGCCAAAATTGATGTTTTCTCATTTTGCTTATTCGCAGACATTTCGACTGGACACTCAAACTAATACTGACTTCACCAAATCTAAGGTTGTTCCCAGATCACATAGCAGGTTTGGGCCAAGGCCTACCCGGTTTAGCCACGGGTCCCAGAAATTCTTTATTGGGCCTGGCCACTAGTGTTGTTGCCCGGCCGGTTTTTTGACTCGGCCGGCCGGTCAAAGAAGGCCGGCCGGTACCAGTTTGACCTATTTTTAATGTATTTTGCAAAATTTTTAGCATTAAATGATGCATACAGTTACTCCTGGTTATGCATAACAGATAAAACTAAGTAGTTTCCTTTTCCTGAAGACCGGCAGGCCGGATTGGCGGCATAGTGGGCCTGCCGGCCGAGTTTTCCTCGGCCGGTCAACAACTCTACTGGCCACCATTTGGTTGTAGGTCCGAGCTGCTGCCTGATTCAAATTCAACGTCAACGTGCCTGCATAGCTCCCTTTGAAGTCTGGGCCTGGGGCTAGCAGAAAGCCCGGATTTTGAACGGGCCTGGCGACAGATCGAGCTTTGAGCCGGGGGCTAGCAGCGGGCTAGATCCTCCGAATCTGGGTCTATCACCGGACCCGAGTTTAGGACTGGGCCTGTTAGCGGGCCCTAAAAAACTAAATTCATCACTGCCTGCAACTCAACTTATTATATACATACTATCTACATACCTATATTCTATCTTGTTCTGCTACAGATTTCTTTATTCGAGATCAGACAGACATAAGCTTAAATTGCAGTTTCAAACTCACGACAGATGAGACAGATCATATTCGCTATAATTCACAATTTGTGTCGTATGGGCGAAAGTAGTATTTGCTAGATCAAAAAGAATTTTTCAAGTTTTACAAGTTTACAGCTTTAGTGATTGAGCGCGATCAACCAAGTTCAATTCAAGTTTAGTTCAAACTTTTATCCTTATACCCTAAACTGGACTATAAAAGCCTTACGTTTACTGAATAAACGTTATAATATACAACCAAAATACCAAACCAGAGATATTGACGAAAAGAAATTCACAACGCAAAGTATCCACTATCAGAAAACTAGACAATCACAGACCTAGCAGGTATACACATAAAGCAGAAATGTGTCTAGCTTAAAGTTGTAAATATTCTACACATTACATTCTTAAACACCAGGACAGAAATATAGTAAAATTCTAAAAATTTTCTAATTTTTGACCAGTTTTAGAATTTTAAAAGTAAAAAACGGGCTAGATTGTTACAAACCAATCAGTTTCTCATTAATTGGAATGAGAACAACAATGGCAATGTCTGTTGACCAGGGGTCAATTTCATAAAACTTAAAACTTGCAACCTGCATATGCCATACGCCAGGTGATCCAAAAGTATTACAAAATCTGTAATTTTTTAAAAGCTTTTCAAAACTTTATTTTTGGACACTCCTTCTATTTGCCAGCCCTGGCCTTGGTCCCGGCCCCGCTGCATCTCTAACGAGAAATAGAACCTGTTTCCATCAAGAGTACATAATGATAAGAGTGTGTCTATACGGCTGCTTTACGACTGTTCTCTGCTAAACAGAACAAAACTATGTTTTACCCTTCATAACGACCCATTTCAAATCCAAACTCAATCTTAGTGAAGTGGGACCCCTCCCGCTAATTGATACAACTCAATTAGCCGAAACGTAGTAGTGGCTCTTTATGTTCCGTGCATGCGTTAAAATAAAGCACACATAAGGCAGTAAACATTACTTGTGACAGCTACCTTAAGAATATTCAGGTTAACTGTTGAGCATATATACTGTAGTAAATCTTTTGTAGCCACGTTTTAAGGCAAACTTTCCAACAGAGAAAAACTTGTGGAATCTTTAGGATCTGTTCCAGATATAAACAACAAAACCATACTTTTTAAATTCTAAAAAAATAGGATCAAGTATTCATATACAAGCTGCCAAAACAACTACAGAAAACCATCACTACGTATGAGTTAACTGAACACTCTTAAACCGCTGGGAGGCCGGTATCTCAAAGTGCGATTTCGTCATGTGTTGCATAATACCACCACGAGTGCTGTAGCCTTTGCCGCAAATCCCGCAGGTTCGTCGCACCACACTGCCCGCATGCGCTCGCCGGTGATGTTGCTGCAATTGTGCGCTAGTCTTGCACGCGAGACCGCACCGCATGCACAGGGTGCTGTCTCCACGATGCTGATTGTTCAGATGCAGGCAGAGCGCACGGTGACTGGTAGAAATATGCTGGCAGCGACCGCACGACATGGATCCGGAACCGGAAATTTTGTCGGATTTCTCGCTAGGATTCTCCGAATCCATCGGTTCCGGTTTGATTTCCGAAGCTAAGGAAATTTTCCTGGAATCACTGGGTTCCGGGAATTCCAACGTCTCCTGTTTAATACAGGAAACTGAAACGGTCAAGTCATGGTGTGAGGTAGTGGCGTCGGAAAAATTCGGATTTTCACCGGAATTTCCATCGACAATATCCGGAATTTTGACAGCTCCCGGCTCCTCCCTAACTGCCGGAACCGGAACCGGAAATTCGGGAAGCCTACCGGCGGCTAGATAGTCCGCGTCGTCATCAATTTCTTCTTTAACAATCGCCGGTGTGGCCCCAGACTGGCTGCTTTCCGAAACCGAACAATTTCCGGACCCGAAATTTATTCCGGATTTTGTCGAAGTCTGCTCCAATTTTTCAGTGGAGGAAAGCGTTTTGAACCATCGTCGGCCTTCATTCACTTGATGAGTGGATTTCGTGAAAAGGGAATCCGACAAATCTAGAAAAACAGAATAATCTAACCTAGTTTCATTGTTTTATTTATCATCGTAGCAGATACCTTGAGCTTTGAAATGTCTGCCTCAGACAGCTTACAATAATTTTCAGAAAAGCATTTCTTTTTCAAATTTAGCGTCCACGAATTTCGAAAACAGCCATTTTTAATAATCATTCCGCAATTCCACACAATTCCATCTCCAAAACCAAGGCTACCTTAGCTTTTTTAATTACATCCATTGGCCATATGAAATTCGGGGGGGGGGGAGACAACGGCCAAACATTTTTTGACATTTCTGCAGCAACTAAACTATGCCGGGAGAGATAATGCAAAGTCAGGCCTTAGATGTAACCTATTTCAACTAGTTATAGCTGATGCTTACACTAATGCTAAAAACGCCTGAATACGCAACCCAATCAGGGGTGGGCAGAAAAACTACCGGGATAAAATAGTAAATTCCTTCAGTTTGCTCATTTTCAACCAGGGGCAGATCCCCCGCGATTCATCAAATGCAGGAAAATCTGAGGATAAAAATAGAAAAAGGCAAAAATCAAAACCCTTTAGCCTTCAGCGTGCATTTATATACGTATATACATTTTATTATTGTTTTTCTTATTGTTTTTACGAAGATAAGGATTTGAAACGCAACCGAATTTTCGCTGAAAATTTCAATTTCTGTTTAAAAATGTGTACATACATACGCATATCAGATTTCAAAAAATTTTATTCTCCCTTCAAACTGAAAAGAGTTAACGATTTGAAAAAACTTTTATTTGGAAGAACAAAAAATTTCTTCAACTTCGTGGAGGGGCTCCTCCGTTTCCTAGACCACCGTGAAAACAAAATTTTTCCCGGCCCCACCCCCGTCATGGAATCCTAGATTCGCCCATGTTTTCAACACTAGAAAAGCAACAGTTTCATCCGGAGAAAACCCAACCCTGATGCCAACCCAACCCAAAAACTCCTGACTTTTTAACATCTTTCGTTTCGACTCGGCCCACTTTCACCACAGCAAACAACGCAAAACCAGCAAACCGTTATCGTTATCCGAATCCGGATCTGTTGTAGAATCTTCCGGACTGTTGTGAGTGTCGGTAGACGATGGTGGTTTTGATACAGTCACGACATAGGAATTGCACTCTCTATACCCCACGGCCCCGTGCTCGCGCATGGCGTGGGTTCGAACTACCATGGCCAGGGAGAAGATCTGAAACAAGAATAAATAACAAATAAATAAATAAATAAATAAACTAAAACTAAATCAGCTCATTCTAGATGTTATTGGGTCTCACGTGTTACGAACTGAGACTTTGCCTTTATGCCTTACCTGCAGGGTAGGCGATTTTCATAATTTCTTTTTAATATGATGAATGAAGAGAAGGCATGTAAAGTCAAGTCAGAAATGCATATCAAATTCAAAGTCACAATCAAAGTTAATACGACAAATCCAAACTATCTTTTATACTATACAATATGGTATGGTATGGTATGGTCATGTTTGTATTAAATGAAGTTAAACTTAAATTTTGACTAAAATTTCAAAATCTTTAAAATATTTTTCAACAAGTAATAAAAATGCTCCGCACAAAAGGGGATAATATGTGTGTTGGTCGTCTATGTCTATGTCTATGTCTATGTCTGTCGTTTAATCCGGTTGAGAAAGAAAGTATATAAATCCGACACAGCAAGTTTGGGTGGGTGGTTCTATGACAAAAGTTGCTCAGTTCGATGCGGGCTTTCATTTGCTACCAAATTTGACCATTTTTGAAAATTATAATTTTTGACCCAAAATCGCCTAAGTCCCCACCCCACCCCACCACAGCCCTCTACAGCCACTTTAGGTACGCACTTCTATGACAAAAGTTGCTCAGTTCGATGCGGGCTTTCATTTGGTACCAAATTTGACCACTTTTGAAAATTTTAATTTTTGACCCAAAATCGCCTAAGTCCCCACCCCACCCCACCACAGCCCTCTACAGCCACTTTAGGTACGCACTTCTATGACAAAAGTTGCTCAGTTCGATGCGGGCCTTCATTTGACTCGAAATTTGACCACTTTTGAAAATTTTAATTTTTGACCCAAAATCGCCTAAGTCCCCACCCCACCCCACCACAGGCCTCTACAGCCACTTTAGGTACGCACTTCTATGACAAAAGTTGCTCAGTTCGATGCGGGCTTTCATTTGGTACCAAATTTGACCACTTTTGAAAATTTTAATTTTTGACCCAAAATCGCCTAAGTCCCCACCCCACCCCACCACAGCCCTCTACAGCCACTTTAGGTACGCACTTCTATGACAAAAGTTGCTCAGTTCGATGCGGGCTTTCATTTGGTACCAAATTTGACCACTTTTGAAAATTTTAATTTTTGACCCAAAATCGCCTAAGTCCCCACCCCACCCCACCACAGCCCTCTACAGCCACTTTAGGTACGCACTTCTATGACAAAAGTTGCTCAGTTCGATGCGGGCTTTCATTTGGTACCAAATTTTACCACTTTTGAAAATTTTAATTTTTGACCCAAAATCGTTTAAGTCCCCACCCCACCCCACCACAGCCCTCTACAGCCACTTTAGGTACGCACTTCTATGACAAAAGTTGCTCAGTTCGATGCGGGCTTTCATTTGGTACCAAATTTGACCACTTTTGAAAAATTTTAGTTTTGACCCAAAATCGCCTAAGTCCCCACCCCCACCCTACCACAGCACTCTACAGCCACTTTGAGCATGCAATTCTATGACAAAAGTTGTTCAGCTCACTTAGCGCTTTCATTTGGTACCAAATTTGACCACTTTTGAAAAATCTTATTTTTGACCACTTGACCCCCTACCCGATTCACCCTTCAAACGGCAAAGTGGAGCCAGTCCAGCAAAATGGGTGGGTCGGACGGCAAAATGGACTCCGGAAATGAGCTGGGCGCACCAGAAAACCCCTATGGACAAAGTTTTGAGAGGCTATGCACAGTCCTATATGGTGTTCTTGGAAGTCGGTACCGACTTGACCCTCCCGACAGCAAAGTGGAACCAGCCCAGCAATATGGGTGGGTCCGACGGCAAAACTGCTTACGGGAATCAATTCGCCGTGCCAGAAAACCTTTGTATGAAAGAATTGAGCTTTCTAAGTTGAATACACCAGAGATGAAACCGGGTCACCGGGTCACCGGGTCAGTTCGGGTCACTATATGGACCGGGTCACCGGGTCAGGAGCTCTGACCCGGTCTTGACCCGGTATTTTTGATTGGAGGAATTTTTTTGCTGTTATAGGACATTTTTAAAAGTTTTACCAATTCTTGCCAACTGAAAACTTCAACAATTACTCAAAAACTAGCAATAGAAATATTCTTAACTTAATCGTGTAGTTGTTTTAAATGCTTGTCGCTGTAGTAGTGTCCTCATAATATTTGTAATGTCCTGTCAAGCTTAGATCTAGGTTTGAAACTACAATGATTGCGTTGAATCTTAACTAGAAAATAAAAACTATTGCATTGGCCCTGAGGTTTGAAATCTTTATTTTAAAATCTAAAATTCTCCATGCTCCATCTACTGTAAGTGATTTATCGCTGCTGCGATTATTTTTGGAAGGAGAGAGTCAGACTGTGGGATTCAAATCTCGGTAAGAAGGAAAATCTCAGCAAAACAAGGTTTACAGATTCTGAGTTTTACTTTGCCTTTTTTGCAATTGTTATGGCTTACTACATATCTTCAGGAACCAATTGTGATTGATTTTATTTCATATTTTGTGAATTCTTAGCCATACGAAAAAATATTTCCAAAGAATTTCCGCTGAGTGAAACTTCAATCATACAACTAAATGAAATATTTTACTAAAATATATAATGATAAAACAGAAAAGTGCTAATGTTAAACCATATGATTAGAATTGGATGATGTTATGACTTTGGCAAAGTATTTTGTCCAATTTGTTTGATTCAAAAAGATATGTAGTTTACTTCACATTATTGAGTGCAAAATCGTGCAAATCGTTTTGATTTTTTCCGGCTTACTTACAATATTCACTTACCGATGCTACTACTTTAAGGAAAGCAAAACTTTTGCCCAACTTGATATTTTAGTCGTCAAAAATGTCCAAAATGGTAAAAAACACTCACCGCACCCCAATAAAGTATTTTTAATTTTTTGCAAGCTTAAACCTGAATTTTCAAAAATACCGGGTCACCGGGTCACCGGGTCAGGGGTCGACCGGGTCACCGGGTCACCGGGTCAGTAAATAGTGACCCGGTTTCATCTCTGGAATACACAGCGAGAAATTTCGATTTTTCATTTTTCGAATTTTCACCATTTTTGACCGGCCACTGTGGTCGCATGGGAAGTGATAGAGAAACGAGATTTAGCTATTTAGTTAGTTCAATATATGTAGTTTCTGAATATAAAAAGAAATCGGCTCCAGCTCCTAACGTTCGAGCTGCGCAGCGACCACAAAAATGGTCACTTTTCGCTCTGAGCCGACTTTGCGGCGCCGCTGCGGCGCTGTGGCGCACCTGCGGCGCAAAAAAAGTAGCGATTCTTAAATGGCGCATGGGGTACTACCAGACCCTATACCCCTTTAGGTCCGGCCTCCGCTGCAGATTACGTGAAAGAGGCGGAAAGTCAGGACAATACGACCATTAAATAGGAGAAACCGGAAAAAAAAACATCGCCGCCATAACCGGTCCGGGGCACAACTTTTTAACGGAAAGTGATACGGGGCTGAAACTTCGCACACATACTAAACTCGATGTGCTCTACAATTTGCGCATAAAATCTGCGCAGGATCTGCGCAGCATTTTGCGCAGCCACTGCGCAGCTTATTTTACGGTGTCT
Organism: Trissonchulus latispiculum; assembly: GCA_030248195.1. Lineage (NCBI taxonomy): Eukaryota > Metazoa > Nematoda > Enoplea > Enoplida > Ironidae > Trissonchulus > Trissonchulus latispiculum. The sequence continues at coordinate 61,096 of JASAND010026858.1, forward strand.
CCAGGGACTTTTGACACATATTATAGGGGTCGCTGCCGCGACCCCTATGAAAAGGTTTTTTAAAAACACTTTCGAAACCACAGCTGTAGCTTGGCTTGATGATATAAATTCACAGTGCATTGAAAAAGGTGCATCAGAAAAATTGATATTGAAATTGAAAAATTGAAAATTTTTCTGAAACTCTAGTTTTGAGTAGGTATCCGGATAACCGAATGTCCAGGGGCCAGTTTCATAAAAATGTTCTCGAGTTCTCGAGTCTAGCAGCTAAACTACGCTGGAAGTTTCGAGATAGGCAAGTCGCATTGCAAGTCACGCTGAAAAAGTTCTCGAGTTCGCGAGTCAAGTTCTCTGGTCGATTTCGACCAGAGAAAATTTCGCCAACTTGAGACCTAATCGAAAAATTTTTGAATATCTAAATTTGTGAATTTTTTCTTCCTGCTTTAATAACTTGTATAATTGACTGAATAAATCACCATAAAATTTTCCGTAGATAATTTTACATATAATTTTTAATACAGAAGAGTTATTGTCACTGAAAACAGACTACTCCAGAACTTGAGAACTCGAGAACTCGAGACGGTTTTTTATGAAACTGGCCCCAGATATCCGCAAACGAAAAATAGGTGGATACCCCGATATCAAAACATATCCGATGTCCATCATAGTACTGTACCTTTGAACAGACACGACACTGATATCTGAGAAACTGGCTGGGTCTGTGTTGTCGGTCAAAACGACGCCGGGCCACACGACATCTCAGTTTGTGATATCCCAGTGCAGCAGACGACTCGAAAAGCGCCGCGCAGAATTCGCACTCAAAACTACCACACTCATCCACCTGACGAAACTTGTATCGTGACAGCATGAACACAGGAATCTAGAAATTGGTAAATAAAAATATTCTCTAGAACAGTTGAAATCAGCGTAATAAAGCTTAATGGGGCGGCAAACTACGAATTTAACGAAAAGTTCGCTGTTGGAAGAGCTAGCTAGTCTTTTGCCACATAATAGTATTAGGTTTGGTGCAAAAAATTCAAAGTTTGAAAGAATTCCAAGCATGGTATAGGTTTGTACTTTAATAGAAGTGCGGGGGGAGGAGGGCGCCCCCCCCCACCTTTACGGTTCCACCCACTCACCCTAGAAATTGCTAAATGTTTGGGCTTTTTGGTCACAATTTTCAAAATGTTTGGTTTTTTGGTTTTTGGAATTTTTTGTTCAAAAACCCGTCTACAAGTAATAAAAATGCTCCCCTGGAGCATGAAAAAGTAATATGGGTAGTGGTGAGGTTGTAAAATTAAGAGAGGACTAGTCTTAAAAATGCTTAATATGGGGCTAGGTTCAAAAAAAGAAGAGGACTAGGTTGTGGGCGAATTAATATGGGCACAGCTTCGCCGAGCAACCCATATTCGCGGACTGAAAAAGTTATACATTTTTATACGTACCGGTGTTCAGATTTAGTTACGGTACGTAAATAATATACGACTATGATAAACGAGTTTTAGTGGAAGCAAACATTTCTTTCGATAAACTCTTAATATTTATCTACTGAGCGTTTTAACCATTTATAAGAAAAGTATATATTTCAACAATAACTTCAGGATCAGGACACTCTCCGACGATCTTCTATTTCTATTCAACCGTTAGCGTTACAATCATAGCCTTGGTTTTTTATCGTTACTTGTCGTAGTCGCACAACCAGATATATACTATATAGTTTACGATATATATAACTGCTGGAATTGTAATTATTGACTGACATTAATTGCTTTGTATATGGCAATCGCCATGGCGAAGCGTGAAAGCCCGCGAATATGGGTTGCTCGGCGAAGCTGTGCCCATATTAATTCGCCCACAACCTAGTCCTCTTCTTTTTTTGAACCTAGCCCCATATTAAGCATTTTTAAGACTAGTCCTCTCTTAATTTTACAACCTCACCACTACCCATATTACTTTTTCATGCTCCAGGGGAGCATTTTTATTACTTGTCCTTCTGTCATTTTAAAGGTTCCCTTTCCAGCACTGAGCTAACGCAGATAAGGAGCTTGAACAATGCAATAGGCAGGGCAAATGTGAGCAAATGGGCTTTCATTTGATACCAAACATGACCACTTTTGAAGACTTTAATTTTTGACCCACGCCGGCCACCCAACCACAGGCCGCTGGGGCCATTTTCTGTGGGTGGTATAATGACAAAAGTCGATCGCCTCGCCAAGTGCTTTCATTTGACACCAAACTTGACCACTTTTGAAGACTTTCATTTTTGACCCACACCGGACCCACTGTGGGTGGGGCACCCACCCACAGGTAGGTGGGGCCACTTTTTGTGGGTGGCATAATGACAAAAGTTGATCGCCTCGCCAAGGGCTTTCATTTGATACCAAACTTGACCACTTTTGAAGACTTTCATTTTTGACCCACAGGGACCCACTGTGGGTGGGCCACCCACCCACAGGTCGATGGGGCCACTTTTTGTGGGTGGCATAATGACAAAAGTTGATCGCCTCGCCAAGGGCTTTCATTTGACACCAAACTTGACAACTTTTGAAGACTTTCATTTTTGACCCACACCGGACCCACTGTGGGTGGGGCACCCACCCACAGCTCGGTGGGGCCACTTTTTGTGGGTGGCATAATGACAAAAGTTGATCGCCTCGCCAAGGGCTCTCATTTGATACCAAACTTGACCACTTTTGAAGACTTTCATTTTTGACCCACACCGGACCCACTGTGGGTGGGGCACCCACCCACAGGTCGGTGGGGCCACATTTTGTGGGTGGCATAATGGCAAAAGTTGATCGCCTCGCCAAGGGCTTTCATTTGATACCAAACTTGACCACTTTTGAAGATTTTCATTTTTGACCCACACCGGACCCACTGTGGGTGGGGCACCCACCCACAGGCCGGTGGGGCCACTTTTTGTGGGTGGCATAATGACAAAAGTTGATCGCCTCGCCAAGGGCTTTTATTTGATACCTAACTTGACCACTTTTGAAGACTTTCATTTTCGACCCACACCGGACCCACTGTGGGTGGGCGCTGTGGGTCAGGGGTCACATCCACCGACCTCAGCAGTATGCTCATCGTTTTCAGCGACCCCGATTTACTATATATGGGTACCACCCCAAGGCGGAAAAACGCCATTTTTAGTGACTTTTAGGCCATTTCTAGTAAAAGTGGGACAAAATGACCAAAAAAGGTTGCATGGGAGGACCCTGTCTACCAACATATAATAGTAGTATGGTGCCAAAATGCCCACATCGTTCCAACACTTAGCCGTAAAATGCATTTCCAATAAGCGTTATTCACCGAGAAAAAAAAACAAACGCACGGTAACTATCGCCTAGTGCAAAAATTCGAAGTTTCGAATTCGAACCAAAAGTATGGTGGTACTTGTAGTACTACTCGAGTTGTTTACGATGGTAACCTTTTTACCCCTCCCAGACCTCTAATTAGCTGGCACCAGGCCAACACTGTCTCCAGGGGGCCGCGCAGACGCCTTTATACCCATACATATTATGTAGGGGCGCTATCGCGCCCCTACATAATTTTAGTACAAAAACATGAAAGTGAAATGTACGCAACTTTGCATTCAGTTTTCTCGCAACTGGAGAAGTTTTAGCTCAAACCAAGAAAAGTCAATCCGCAATTGTGAAATTTTCATCCAGCCAACTTCTTTGGTCAACTTTCGTAAATACATTGCGTCGGGATTAGCAGTCTGTCAATCAGTCAGCCCCTAACACCTGGGTTTTGTCTAGGTTAAAAAGTGGAAGGGGGGGAGATATTTTTACAACGAGTATTTTGGCGTATGAAAATTCTTACGGTTAGGGAGGCGAGGTCGCCAAGTGGGGTCGTACCAACCCTGCCCCTCCCCTCAGTAAAAATATGAGAATAGTGTACATATAGAGCTTACAGTTCAGTTTTAAATTTCAGTTTAAAGTTGCCGGTTTAAGGCTTCGCTAACATCGACACAGATTTTGGCAGAGAAGCAGGTCAGTAAGGATCGACGCAGCGGAAGAAAATTTTGACAACAAAAAAACCAAAACGAATGGCCAAAGTTTCAAGTATCAGGGTACAGAATTAAGTTTTTTTACGTGTACACATCCACAATGCCTAAAATCTTGCTATGTTTCATTCAAATGCAGAATTAGGTCATAGGAATTCCCTTGTGATTGCCAGTGGGTAATTATTTACTGTGCTGTCCTTTCTAACATCTCTTGAAAGTTCTTGTGTAAATTTAGTTAGGTTACTTTTGTTTCTGTAACTGCTTTGCACCTGGTTTTGTACGCATTCTCGGGGTTCGCCCCTTTGTCAAGCATATTAATTTTCAAATAAATGTGGTCTCTTTTTGGGCCATTTTAGGGTGTCTCTTTTAGTTAGGTTTTTGTATTAGACTTGTATAATCGGTAAGTAGGGCTTTTCTAAGACTATTTGGGTAGGTAGATAGCTTCTTTTAAGCGTGTATATTTCAACAAATTTGGGGTAGGTTCTTTGTATTTTGAGTCTTTGCTCTTCATCGGCGGTTCAACTCCGTTCGGTAGGATTCACGTAGGCAGTTTTGGCGAGGTTAGTTAGGTCGACTGGAACTACATCTCCTCCAGGTTCGACGTTCTCCTTGTGCACAGTTTCCCACCCGTAAAGATTGGTTAGTTCGTACACTTCCAACTTTACAGTTGTCCCTTTGTCTGTTTGTCCGAATTTCCGTTTCACCGTTTGTCCGTTTTTCTGTACACACAGATCAGTCATACCAACCTAGCTTTCCGTTTGTCTGGATTGCTTTCATGAGTTGATTCATACTTGTTGCTTACGGACAACCAGAAAAGTAGAGCAGTGTTGAAGTCTAAACGGACAACCCTTACGGACAAACAGACAACCGGACAACCGGAAAACTATGAATCAACAACTTAAACTGACAAAACGGACAAACAGAAAGGTATGAACCAGTATGTGAGCGGACAAACGGACAGAGGTATGAACCGGGCTTTAGTGCCGACGTGACCAAAATTGACCGCAGACTTGAGTGATTGTGTTTTCCCGTTGGGTCTATACAACGGAAAGGGAAGAATATCCTGTATGAGGGCACCTCAGCTAGGATATTATTTCTTATCTGAGACAAGAGATGGGCTTAGCTACTTAGGGGCTCCCCTAAGTGTCAATCAGTATCCACTCGAGAACACTGACTGTCTGAGCCAAGAGAGTCCCCCTCCTTTGCTAATCTGGCATGGGACAGGCTTGCTAATTCAAGAACAGTTGCTAATTCAAAGACATAAAATAGACTGTGATCCTACCAGAAATTCAGTCACACAAACCAAAATTGTCGATGAGATGTTGAAGAGCATTTTGCATAGGGTTGTAACGTAGACGTTAAACCTGCTGCGTCCTTTTGAACATTCACTTCGATAGAGATGAGCTACCTATACCAACGTATATGCCAAGCAAAACCTAAATACTTCAACCTTCTGACTTAAGCTTCTGATCTTAACTTAAACTTTACATTTCCGTACGTCAAATTAAGGTACAGGTTTGCCGATGTAGAAATTCTTCGTCCTGCCACAGCACTTGGGGCGCCGGATTTTATCCAGGGGTTCGCAGCCTAACAGCCACAAGAAAGGACTCACATCCGTTGAAAGGGGACCTAACCGACTCTTCTGCACAGGCTCCTGTTACCTTCCCACTGGAGTGGTAGTACCTAGTTAGTTACCCACCAGTAGCCTTTGACTTGCTTTAATATCACCAAACTAAATACTAAAAGTGCTGTAACCAGAAATAGTTGATAACATACTGTCATTGTGAAATCCTTGATTTATTCATTTTACAGAATCCTACTCCTACTTTTATCCACCCTACGGTGCTTAATGAACGTGCTTTCAGTTTCCTAAGCTAATGCGACAAAAGCAAAACGCAAGTCCTCACAAAAGCTTTACTGGTTTCTAACAAGCCAGACACACGTACATACCAAAACGTTACTAGGAGTACAATTTCGTTAGTAAAAGTAAACGTACAAATTGTAAAATCGAAATCAAAAACGGCGAAATTTCAAACCACAGTGCACAATTTTAGTTAATTGCCACAACAGAATAAACTCAAGAATTTTCATAAAAAATCTCAACTTTGGAGCCATGCCAACCAATAGAAAAAGGAAGGAAATACTGAATTCAAGTTTGTATAGGCATGCAGTAAACAATCAAAAAATTGTTATATTCTAGGTAACAACAAACGTATGTAATAATTATGTAGATACCACACAAATATACCAATGTACCTTTAGTGTGCGTGCATACTTCTACAACAAGAATGTTTAACAAGAACAAACAGTACAAATAATATACGTAAATGTCTTAAACAAAAAGCACTCAATTTTTGGTAGGAATCTGATAATTTCTAAACAATTTCGAAAAAATAAAGAAAATTTCCAAAAACTTAAACCCAGTCTTAAATTTTAACAATGAAACTGTCAGCAAGAAGGATGGTCAGGCTTACATCAGAAGAGTATGTAGAAACAAAACGGCTATCAACAGACAAAAGAATAGAAACAGCACAAACTAAAAATAATTGTTCTCATCATCAAAAGATATTCCCGAATTTTCTGTTTCCGGGAAAAACCCGAATTCAAATCCCGTCTAAGCCAGCTGGCCGCAATCCGCAATCACTACAGGACTGGACGGTTTTCCGGAATTACTGCCCACCGCTTCCATCTTCTTCAGCACATCCATACCCTCAACCATTTTGCCAAACACCACATGCTTGTTGTCCAACCATTCGGTCTAGAAAAAGAAACAAAATTGATTAAATAAATTACTAAAATTTTAATTTTAAACTTTTAATTTTTGACAGACTTTAATTCAGAAATAGAATTGAACTGGGAGGGTGGAGTGAAGGCTGAAGCTCCGCTTCCCAGTGCCGACATCATACAACGATTTCAATAACACTTTGAAAAGAGCTGCCGCTTTCTCTAAATCTGCGAAGAGAATTGATGAAAACAAACTAGTTTCCAGACAACTAGAAGGTAATCAAGTAAGCCCAGCCCCTTGTCGAAAGCAAACAGAAAACTATGAAATTTCTAAAAACGGGTGAGGTAAACGCAAATGCAGGAACTCCTTTCTAGCGGCGGGGGGGTGGGGCCCCCATAAAAACTCTTCCCCCCCCAAAAAAAGTTGGTGCCCCTGTTGGTACCAACTTTTGCCCTGAAAAAATCGCTCAGAAGGCCGATTTTTCAAAAATTTAGCCGGCCAAGTGATTTTTAGTCGATTTGTTCAACGTTTTTCGTCATTCGTTTTTGTCAACATGAACTTGGTCTTTTGTGTAAATTTGCCTATTTAAGCGCTATTTTTGCACTGAAAACGAACTTTTTCGACGATAACCATAAAAATAGCGCTATTTTTAGCATGTTTTTGGAAAAATTCTAAAAAACTTCCAACCCCCCCCCCCCAATAATTATATACTCGCCCCCCGAGGGCCCCCCCAAGAAAAATTCCCTAGAATAAGCCCAGTGAACCTCCTCTCAGACAAGGCATTTTAAAAAAGGGAAAGGGCAGCCCCCCCGGCAGAAATTGTCTGTATTTATGCCTAAATTTTCGATACAATTTTCACAAATGTCCGGCTTGCATACCGAACAGTTTTGTCAAAAAAACTTGTGTCATTTTAGGCAACATTAAATCGAGGTTTGAAAATCCACCCTACCACCACCCCCCCCCACCCCCCGGAAAAAAACCCTAAAAATTCAGACCAACCTTGACAGTGCAAAGGAAAAACTGTGAGCCGTTGGTGTTGGGTCCAGCATTGGCCATGGACAGAATTCCGGGCCCGGTGTGCTTTTCCTTGAAGTTTTCGTCGGGGAACTTTTCACCATAGATAGATTCTCCGCCAGTGCCTGGAACGAAGATTAATAATTAAAGTAACCAATTAATTAAAATCAAAATTAGATTATTAATTAATAGCCACACTAAGGCAATGGAAGGATTACATTAGTGTAATACTGACATCAGCCGAATGCGAACGGTCTAGGACGCCTGAAACGGATCTGGCAGTCTGTGGCAGAGTTGGGAGTCTCGGTTTCGGTCTCGCCCAAAAGCCGGTCTCGGTCTTGGTCTCGCTCATCCAAAAGTCTCGGACCGCGACCGGAAATTTTTTGAAAACATCAAATTTCAGTGAAAATTTTAAATCAATGTAACGAAAATTAACCGACGAGGTGCGGAAACCGTATGTTTATGTGTTAAAGTCCGTAATACTGAGCCTAAGCCTCAAAAAATGGAAAAATAAGTTTATGTTTAAAATTGCTAGTCTCGGTCTCGGTACCCTGGTCTCGGTCTCGGTAAAATATCGGTCTCGCCCAACCCTGGTCTGTGGTTCAACCGCCAGGGGCCACCAGACCTCAAAAAAAGAAAAATCAAAGTCTCTAAATCGGTTCGCCGTGAGGTCTGTAACCAGCCAACTCAACTAGTTTGCCATTATAAAGATAAACTGGGGAGATAAAATGGACTATAAATACCAAAAATGCAGTAAAAATAGCCTGTTTTGTGCACACACTGCTATAACTATGTTAAAAAGTGCTGAAACATTAAGTTTGAGTACCAAAATAGACGATTTTTGAGCAAACAATTCCGGCGATGCCGGAAATCTTTTGGAAATTTTGACCAAAAATCCTTAATATTTGGAATTTTCTGGGGCACCTTATAGTGAGTGGGGGGGGAGCCCAAAAAAGTGGGGGTGGGCCCGAGTGAGGGGGACCCAAAAAGTGGGGGGCTCCTACCGCCCCCCCCCAGTATGTATATATGCAAGATAATTATATATCAGCCTTGTGGTGCTAGCCCCCTCTCCCTGCAGTCATTACCATACGCGTGCTTGGTTTCACCCCCCCAGACCTGAGCTCACCCCCCCCCCAGAATCCGGATTTTCCGGTAAAAAACCGAAAAATCCGGTTTTTCGGCGGCCTTCGGCCGCCCTTCACCCCCCCCCCCCCAGAACTTCCCCTCCTGCACATGTCTGGTCATTACTCGAGGTGACACTGACACTCTTGGCTCAAGGACATTACCAGACAAAATTAGCAGGATAAGCCTTTTCTAAATGCCAGGGCACATGCGTCTGCTTGCGTCAACCAGAAAAATGGAAAAAATTTTAAACATATAATAGAAAAGGAAAATTTGTATTTTTATTTATATATATATATTGCATTGAATGTGTACAATCATTGAATGTATACATTCAATGGCCAAATCATTGAATGTGTACATTCAATGGCAAAGTTATTGAATGTGTACATTCAATGATTATTGTCATTGAATGTATACATTCAATGATAAACTTATTGAATGTCCACATTCAATGACCTGAATCATTGAAAGTGAAACTTGACACACTATTTCGCTCCTAATTTAAAGTTCAAAGCAACTAAAATATCTATAACGAACCAAAACATTTTTCTCTTCGATTTTGCTGAATATTTGTATTGCGATCAGGTTTTTATCGAAAATTCTTATTTTTGCTATTTTTAGCAATAAAAATTCGTACATTTTTCTTTTCTGTCAAAGTTCACCCAGAAAACTTCACAACACCCTTAGACGAATAAAATCTACAGCCAACAGCTACCGTTGTTTGGCCGACGCACAACACTATTTAGTCGGAAGTTATGTATTAATAATCTCCATTGGATTAATTAACCAGTTGACTGAAAGACAGGTTTTATAAACGCAAGTTTTGCGTTATATCGTCGAACAATGGTATATATTAAGGTAAAGGGAAAGTGACCCCTGGAGAGAATTCCAAAGTAATGTTAGGGTGCGTATGTCAGGATTCACAGCCAGAAGCTGGACAGACAACTCAAATGTTGATGTGCCCTTCATCAGGCATTATGTCAAAAATACAGACTCCTGCTCCTAGACCGCGGTGGTACCCATTTACTGAAAAGCTAAGGATAGATATACAAGAAATAAAAATGCTCCTCTGGAGCATAAAAAAGTAATATGGGTGATGGTGAGGTTGTAAAATCAAAAGAGGACTAGTCTTTAAAATGCTTAATATGGGGGCTAGGTTCAAAAATAGAAGAGGACTAGGTTGTGAGCGAATTAATATGGGCACAGCTTCGCCGAACAACCCATATTCGCGGTTTATAAACGTAAAACATTATGCATATCCATCCAAGCTACATTTAGTTTATAGTGCATAAACAATCTCTACTGCTACGTATATATGTATTCGAGCGTAACGGAACTTTTATTTTAGCAAACTTTTTCTTTGAGAAACTCTTTATATACAAGAACAAAAAGTGCTCCTTCGTCGCATGTAAAATACATATGAGTCTTCGTAGGCAGGTTGTACATAAGCAAAAACTAGCCTGTAAAATACATATGAGTTCCGTAGGGAGGTTGTAAATTAAGGAAAACAAGTTGCAACCGCTTAACATATGAGCCTGTCCTACAACGAGGCTCATATTGGCGTATGTCATAATACGAATAATTTGCAGATATATATATATTTTACTTTTATATAAATACATACTGCATAAAGCTTTTCATTACAAATTATCC